>CAUJGJ010000195.1:1267137-1269637 GCA_963170055.1 Halisarca cf. caerulea | reverse complement strand
CCCCTACACCCCCTACACCCCCTACACCCCCTGATATCGACTTAGGAATAGATGAGAAGATAACCTACTGCAGCCATCAAGCTAATTTAGAATTTGATATAATTTGTGTGTGTGTGTGGGGGGGGGGGGGATACTGGGGGCCTTAGTAGTCTCTAGCTTATGGCTCATCCGGTTTAAATTATTATTTTTATTGTGTTTTGAAGTACAGTTGAAACTGGTTAGCACAAAGTCGCTTAACAAGGAAAATGTCTGTTAACCAACTGTGTATGTACAATATACAATCACTGTACTTTTTTAACAAAGAATGAATTTCAGTGTGTCTTGGGATTCTCATAAACTGGTTCCCACTGTATTTCGATTGGGGTCATTGCTTGGTGATATTTGTATCTTTGGTTTCCTACACAGGAACTTGGCCATCAAGAAACAGATGGAGAATTATCCAGCATTCTGGCACATACTGCACATTGTTGCAGAGGAAGGTGTGTGTGTGTGTGTGTGTGTGTGTGTGTGTGTGTGTGTGTGTGTGTGTGTGTGTATGTGTGTGTGTGTGCATGTGCATGTACGTGTGTGTGTGTGTGTGTGTGTGTGTGTGTGTGTGTGTGTGTGGTGCTTATGCAGGCATGTGTGTGCATGTACGTGTGTCTGTGAGCGTGCATTTGCAGACTTGTATGGCATGTGTGCATTGTGTAAGCACATGTACCCATATGGACCACTTATACACATCATACACTCCATGTATATGTTCCATTCCTACACACATGTGCACGCATGCATGCACACACACACACACACACACACACACACACACACACACACACACACACACACACACACACACACACACACACACACACACACACACACACACACACACACACACACACACACACACACACACAGATCCCTCCAGCCTTACAAACTTCAGAAGCATAATCATCAGTCTCTGTACATTGCTATGTAACCACTGGGCACAAAGTAGGTTGCAGCAGTCGTCCGACTGCCCCAAAGAACTGGACGCCTCATGCCAAATTGTGGAGCTGTGTAGAAAGGTGCAGAAGTCTGTATGTGTGTGTGTGTGTGTGTGTGTGTGTGTGTGTGTGTGTGTGTGCGTGTGTGCGTGTGTGTCTGCTTGTGTGTGTGTGTGTGTGTTTGTGTGTGTGTGTGTGTGTGTGTGTGCGCGCGCGTGCGCGCGCGTGTGTGTGTGTGTGTGTGTGTGTGTGTGTGTGTGTGTGTGTGTGTGTATGCACTCATGTGATGTGTATGTATCTTATCCACCCTTCACAGGCGAAATGGATTCCTGCCCCACTTTCACGAATTGACCACCTTTTGGAGATTGTGTCTCCTTTTGAGGCCCACCTTCTCCTACATTCAGTCCTGGACTGCCTGAAGGTATGCACTGCTATATTGTTACATCCCCCCCTCTCCCCACATCCCCCCCTCCCCACATCCCCCCCTCTCCCCACATGCACACACATTTGGCAGAAAACCTTATTGTTGCAAATCTCCTTTTAATCTTCCTTAGGACTTAGCAGATGGCACAGGAGAAGTAGACAGAGAAAGTAGGTTTGATGGTATTCATGTGTGTACATGTCCATACGTGCATGTGTGTATGCTATCTGTGTACATGGAAGGGTGTACGTGTAAATGGTCAAACTACCATGCAGTATCCTATATTGGTCTTTTACAGATTCCCATTTTAAGTTTGAATCTGCACTGAAATGTGTCCTCAGAAACAATGCCAAACAACTCGGATCTTCGTTTTCTGTCTACTACCCAACCAGAAGGAATTGTGCTGAAAGTTGATTGTGAATATCATTATTTTATATCAGTTTAATTTACATGTTATAATTTATTCCTTGATATCACTTTTAATTATAACCATAATCATGCAATACCTGTATTGTCCTTCTATAGCAAGAAATAAAACTGAATAAAATTGAAAATAGAGAAATAAAATTTTCCTAATTAGTATGAATAATTAATGATGCGAAGTATGTGAGTGTTCCACAGCACAAATTGCTTATTTTGTGCCCAATTCCATGAACCACAGAACAGCTGAAGCAGCCGTAGCAGCCAACACAGCACCAGCCACTCCCAGCAGACGCAAGCCAACAAAAGAACCTGAAAGAAACCGAGGGCACACACAGTAGCAAGTGTGTAGAAAATAGACTTATTAGGTACTTATAAACAATATACAATACACTTGTTTTAGGATTGTGATAATTGTAAAAATTAAATCTTGCATCTAGAAATTACTTTGAGGGGGAAGGGATGATTTAGTATACCAGAAAAACAACAAACACAAACAACTCCAGTATGTAGAACTCTGGTGTACAAGGGCATACAGACAGATTCCCGCAGGACACAAGCAACAATGCACAAAATGTGACGTGAATGTAGCAGAAATGGCTGACCTTTACTTGTCTTCGCCTCCTCGACAGATGGATCTCTTCTCTCCTTGTCCTCCTCTGCTGGTCTGTCTTCTTCTATGTCTTCAACA
>CAUJGJ010000195.1:1257137-1259637 GCA_963170055.1 Halisarca cf. caerulea | reverse complement strand
GCAGAATCTCTCCAGGAGGAACTCATGTCTGTGAGTCACTTCTCCTGTTTGTAGCAGTGAAGTAGTGCTCAATACATATTATGTACTTGTTTGTTGTGCGTATGTAGACACCGGATGATCCCAGCAAAACTGACCTGATGTCAAGAATCTCCAAAATGGGGCAGCCAACTCTACCTAAAGAAGTGAGTGTGCATGTCACATGCTTAAATGGTAATTAATTGAAGATTCGATTAATTTAATTACTTATATAGAAATTTCATAGGCAATTCCACATAATTCAGTTAGATATAGTATCTGTTTGTTTCATAATTTTGACTTAAAGTTTGATTTTGTGTCATTTAGATGAGAATGGAAACTGAATCAGATTACCCGGGACACCTGTCCGGCCAGTACCCGCATGGTGTGAACCAACCCCCCCATGGGCAGCCTATGTATCAGCAAGCAGGTATGATGCAAGGGGGAAACCCCTCAATGATGCCAGGTGGACAAGGAGCAAATCCAAACATGATGCAAGGGGGAAACCCCGCAATGATGCAAGGTGGTCAGCCTGGTATGATGCAAGGGGGAAACCCACCAATGATGCAAGGAGGCGTGCCCCAGGGACAACAGCCGATGATGTCACAACAGCAGAGTAGCATGAGTGGAGGACCAGCCCCTTGGCCTAACCAGCCACCCAGCCAGCAGCCTTCGCAGGTGATTGGGTCCACATGCGCATGTACTGGTCCACATACGTATGTACTGATCCACATACGCATGTACTGGTCCACATACGCATGTACTGGTCCACATATGCATGTACTGGTCCACATACGCATGTACTGGTCCACATACGCATGTACTGGTCCACATACGCATGTACTGGTCCACATACGCATGTACTGGTCCACATACGCATGTACTGGTCCACATACGCATGTAATGTACATGCACTTACAGTTTTCCTATAGTGCTGTTTTCAAAAGTGATACTGAATTTCACTCTTGACTTCAATTTTCATTGCTGATTGCGTGATAACGTGAATAGTGTCCTTGCAAAATGCTGAATTATCCAGTTAGACTGACAAGTAGAAGAGTTAAAATATTGCCAACTCCTGTAGGCATAAATCACACATCGGGAAGGGCATCCTGTGTAGGCGTAACTCACCCTGCAGGGGAGGGGCATCCTGTGTAGGCGTAACTACTGGAGGGACACCCTGTGTAGGCGTAACTACTGGAGGGACACCCTGTGTAGGCGTAACTACTGGAGGGACACCCTGTGTAGGTGTAACTACTGGAAGCACACCCTGTATTTTTGATGAAATACTGAACACTACACCAGGGCTGCGCACTTGATGCACACTGTGTCTGTGTTTGGTGATGTGAATGTTACCATGTGCACTTTTGTTCCTTTCAGCAAATTGCAGTCTACCAATCTCAAAAACCATGGAACCAGCAGTTTCCTCAGGGACAGCAACCAGATCCCTATGCACAGCAACAACAACAACAACAACAAGGTCCATATGGTCCTCAGCAGCAGCCAATGATGAACGGTCCTAGTGGTCCGTATGGTCCTCAGGGTCAGCAGTATGGACCCATGGGACAACAACAGCAACAGCAGCAGCCAGGTGGAGGAATGTACCCACAGCAACAACAGCAACAACAACCAGCACCAGCACCAGCCCCTCAGCAACTGAAGGCCGAGACCAGTGAGAGGGAGAAAGAGGAAAAGAAGGAGACTGAAGCAAAACAGGCATTGATACTGAGCGAAACAAAGCAGGGTCAGACGGAAGTGAAGCTTGAAGTGGCCAAGTTGTCCAGCAAACTGGAAGAAATTAGCGGCAAAGTTAGTTCTTACTGGAAATGCTGTATGTACATATGTACATCAGGTAGGTCAGGTTATCTTGTTTCACCTGGGGAACCGTTAGCAATAGGCTACTTTAGTGGCACCCAGAATTCGTTCTGACAAACATTCTGTTTGTCTGCGTCCAGAAACACCACACATTTCCTGTATGTGTTTATCAAAAATCACTATATACGTACGTGCTTCCTACTACTCTGCTTGTTTGCCTATGCTCAGATTGACAGAATTCACAAGGACTTTGGTGACACCTCGTCTAGTTCACTCACGGTGTGGGGAGGCCACTCCCCCAACATGGAGGCAGGCGTGCTCCTCCACAACATACAGAGAATCATGCAAGAGAACGAGAGGCTCAAGAAAGATGTGTTTGAGAAGTCCACCAGAATTGAGTCTCAAAACGTGAAAATCTCTGAACTGCTCGAACGAAATCAGAGGTTTGTGCGCGCATGTGTGTGTCTGTGTGTGTATATGTGTGTGTGTGTGTGTGTCTGTGTGTGTATATGTGTGTGTGTGTGTGTGTGTGTGTGTGCGTGCGCGCGCGTGCGTGTGTGTGTTCAAGTTTTCATGTGTGTTTGTCTTACTGTTACATTTATGTTGTACTCTCTCTTCATCCCTTCCATACCTCCTCCCCTCCCCCCACCCCTTTCTCCTTCCTGCCCCTCCC
>CAUJGJ010000195.1:1244637-1252137 GCA_963170055.1 Halisarca cf. caerulea | reverse complement strand
TCCGAGAAGGAAGAAGAAGAAGAAGAAGCTGCTGAGTCAGAGAAAGAAGAAGAGGAGGAAGAAGAAGCTATTGCATCTGAAAAGGAAGAAGAAGAAGAAGCTGTTGAGTCAGAGAAGGAAGAAGAAGAAGAAGCTGTTGAGTCTGAGAAAGAAGAAAATGAAAAAGCTGTTGAATCAGATGAGAAAGGAGAGGAGGAGGAGGAGGAAGAAGCTGCTGAATCAGAAAAGGAAGAAGTGGCTTCCTCAGATAAAGAAGAAGCTGTAGAATCAGAAGAGGAAGGAAGCTCCATTGGATCTGGAGAAGAGGACGTTCAATCTGAAGAAGAGATCCATAAGTCTGGTGAGGAAGAGCCTGTTGTACCTGAAGAGAAGGAAGATGAGGTACGTACATATGCATTTCTTGTTTCTTGTGTACACAGTATTCAAGCTGCTCTTACCTTTTACAGGAGACTGTGGTAGAGGCTAGCGTCACTGCCCAAGAGCTGACCTTGTCATTCGAAGAACTTGCAGAGGACCTTGAAAAGGATCTAGCTGAGCAAGAAAACAAGAGACAGACAATGGAGGACATTGTCCCACCACCTGCTGTCGTTGAGAAGGTCAGTGTGCCACTAGTGGAAGATCAGCCACCTGCTCTTCCATCGGATGATGACTTTAGTGAGGATGAGGATGGTGGTCCTCCCCCTCCACCTCCCGCCCCCACCAGCAACCCAGATGAAGATGAGGAATTTTTCGAGACATCAAGTGAATTTCCCTCCACCCCTCTACCTTCGACACCTAGTAAGGAGGAAAAAACGGACCCTTCCCCAACGGTTGATTCCAGTAAGGAGCAGACAGATGCGGGCCCTTCTGAAGAAACTGACGGCCAAGACGATTCAAAGAAGGAAGAAACTCCGAAGAAGTCTGGAGCTCTGTTTGATTCCGAAGATGAAGATGAATTCCTATCGCCTGAGGGCCCTCCCAAATCCACCCAGAAGATTCCTGCTGTTACTGCTGAGGATGTCTTTGCTAGTGAGAGCATGAAGATATTTGGTGATGACAATGCAGACCTATTTGGTGCTAACAAAGAGGAGGAGGAGGAGGTGTGTGTGCGTGTGTGTGTGTGTGCGTGTGTGTGTGTATGCATATGCGTGTGTATCTGTGTGTGTGTGTATCTCTCTCTCTGTGTATGTATGTGTGTGTGTGTGTGTGTGTGTGTGTGTGTGTGTGTGTGTGTGTGTGTGTCTCTGTGTATGTATGTGTGCATGTGCATCTCTCTCTGTGTATGTATGTGTGTGTGTGTGTGTGTGTGTGTGTGTGTGTGTGTGTGTGTGTGTGTGTGGAGTGTCACAAACAATGTATAGTTATGTTTGTACTGGTATGTCCTGCGGCTTGTTCTACCACAGTCATTTTGTCATTCTTTTCTTCAGACCACGCCTCCAAAACCGGCAGCTCAAAAGGAGCAGAAATCGCTGTTCAGTGATGATGAAGACGAAGACATAGACTGGTTGTCGTAATAGATCAGTTAAATTGTCAACATCTCATTTTTCCGACTCTTTGGTAGCTTCTAATTATTTCTTGTTGGTTTCTGTGCCGTAATACTGTCCTGTGCAAGCACACCAATAGGCACACATGTAATCCCTTGCAAATAGGCCCAATTTTACACTTTGATAAGCTGCATTAACATTCTTTACAGGTTCTTGTTATTTTTGAAACTTTCGACTTAATAACAATGATTGTTGTACTAATAATGTTGGTGTTTCATAATAATAAATTATAATGAAGAATTAAAAACCTTGTACATGTCTAACAACGTTCTTCCACAAGGTACTTCACAAATGGCTGTCATGCACACAAATTGTAATCTTCTTTCACAAATTTTCCAATGAAAAGCTATACAGAATGACAGAGGGACTATCTACTAACTACTCCTAGGACTATCTACCACCATTTTTCAAAGTGAACATGCCGTTTGGGTACTCCCGATTCTGCAATGTACGACACAACAGAATCAATCAATGGAGGTGGTCCGCACACATAACAGTTCACAGGCTTGAGATCGGGGGCCAAAAATTTGATACCTTCCAACACATCATCTTGTGACATTCGACCTGTAAAAATATGGCAGCAGAAGATGACACATTGCACGGAAGGAAAAGATGATTAATGTACACTCAGACCTCACTTATCCACACACATCCGTTCTGGAAGAAATTGCAGATGAAGTGAGGGAACTGGATCGATAAATGAGGGAGCAGTAGTATAGCGTACAGTAGGATTATTGTATATTTGTCCCAAGGAAAACTACTGTGGAAGGTGAGGGAACTGGATATCTGAGGTGCGGATAAGTGAGGTCTCACTGTATTTACAATGAATTCTCGTTAATCCACCACATGCAATTTGTTTAGAAAAATCTGGGTGGATTAATGAGTTTGGTGGATTATCCAAATCATGCACAAAATTGATGCCAGATAAAAAGGTTTGGTGGATAAAGCGGTGGCGGATCAACGATATTTCGCTGTACATGCATGTTCGCCACCAGTAGCTGTGATGTTTACCAGAAGCGAACAGCTAAGCTCCAATGAATTTCACAGTCACAGTGAGGAATTTCCTCTTAGTATGCTCTTGAAGCCTCACCTCACCAGCGACCCCTACCATACCTGCTTGCAATGTGTTTGACCGCATTTCAGGTTTTTCCTTTGTCACAAAATACTTCACTAGTAGGACATCACCATGGGAGTGGAGCAAGTCATCGATTTGGCTCTAAGGGAGAAGGTAGGTGAATGGAGTTCTTGTAAAACAGCCAACAAATAATATCTCCATAAGGGTATATGGGGTGGCGTGAATCCTAACCTTTCATTTGACAAACTATTCTGAGTAAACTGCGTGACACGTACATGTCTAAGCCTACACAATATAATAAGGTATATAACCTCTATTCAGTGGAATCTCTGAGTAAAGGACACTTTGGGACAGTCTTTGTGTCTTTTGTAAGGAGGTTGTCCTCTTTGGGAGGTTCAAAATGTATTGGAACTAAAGGGAGAAAATATCTCGGGACCTCAAGCTGTGTCCTTTGTAGAGAGATTGTGCTTATTTTGGAGTGTCCACTATCGGAGATTCCACTGTATTCTGACACTCTGTGGTGACAAATGGACAGATTCTGAGGTTGTTGGATTATCAAGGGACTAGTCTAGCAGGTCTGATTAGAGAGAATGTTGGAATATTGTGGTGAAATGAGAATGATAAAGGGACAGAAATCAGTGTGGTGCTGAAATCGGAGGCATAGAGAAACCACAAACGTTTACATGTGAGGAGCGCACAACTTGGATGTACCTTAAACAATAGTTCACCTTCTTCTCTGGCAGAGTAAAGCAAGCATACTTTAGGAATAGCTGGTAATGTGTTATTCCAGTGATCTGCGCTCCACAGCTCCATGTGGTGCTTCAGCATAGCCAGTAAAGGGTTAATTCCTACACCTCCGGCAACCAGGAAGAGATTGGATGCAGTGCTTCCCGGCTGGGGACTGTAGGTGAAGTCCCCACCCACTCTCAGATGCAGACAATCAGACACAGAACACTGCCAGCAACAGGAAGGGTGGTTTAAGGCACACCAAAACATGTGTTTTGAATAGGCTGTCATACTGAATATATGGGCCATGGAATCCCATGACACATACTGTATTCGCTTTCACTTTCATGGGGTGTATATTTTGTGGATTTTGGGCTTTTAGCGATTTTTGCATTTTTATATTCACAGACGGTCATGTTTTGCCATTGCACAAGAGCCCGATCTAAATTTTTGCAGGTATAAAGTTTCGCAGATGGCTTCCAATCCACAAATACTGCAAATATTAACCCTACGAAAATTAAAGCGCATATTATGGTAGTTTGATGCAATACAGACCTGGACTATTCATCCATTTTATAAAATGGCATTACATACTTTATCAGTCAAAACGATTGTTAGGTAACAGAAAGGGACAGCTGCGGTGGACTACGGTACACGGACAGTCTTGTTACAGTAGAGAACACTGCACACAGTAAACCACTTCACGTGTCCCAACTGAAGTTCTACATTTAATAATTAAATAAAACAGTGAATTTAAAGCTGATATTTTTATTGTCCACTGGGATTGGTGGAGGGACCGTTTACTGAGGATAGTATTATTGTGTGCATGAACTAAAATGGGTTGTGAGAAATATTGAGGAATATCACAAACATACGCAAATAGCAAGTCTAAAGAGAGAATTGCAGATCATACTTGCACGGAAGAAATAGTAACATACACAGAACAGAAACAGCGAATAGACTTAATTACAGCTATGGTGGAAGGCTAGCCTTGCAAAGACTAGTTTTCCACCTGATAGAAGAGCATGATCACCAGACCAATCCCCTTCTATTTCATACAAAAAAATGGATGGGAGTGGTCTGGCTCTGCAAGACTAGTGGACCACCACAAGCCCACTCTCCTTCCATTTTTGCAACAATGGATGGGAGTAGTCTGGCGCTGCAAGACTAGTGGACACCACAAGGCCACTCCCCTTCCTTTCCTGTAACAATGGATGGGAGTAGTCTGGTTCTGCAAGACTAGTGGAAAACACAAGCAGAAGAAGCTAACATGACTGTGCATCCATTTTGCTGGTGGATGGTCACTGTACTTGACTGCTAGTTCCAGAACTCCTTCTGTCTGCAGAGTCAACGGAGTAGAGCACATTGAATAGCCGCCAACAATGCTGACACTCGGAATAGTTACGTCCACCCACTGTCCCGCCTTGAAGGTCACATGCTTGTTCAGGACTTGCAACTGGAAACGCTTCACTGTGGGCGACAGCTGAGAAATGTCTGTGACAATGGCATCTGAAGATATCTTGAATACAAAAGAGTGGAAATCGGAACAAAAAAATGAATGAATACAAAGCCCCAATATTCAGTTGCCACTACAGATGATTCTACACACATAATACAGTGAAGCGTATTTTTGAGTACTGACAATCATGGGCAAACTGAATAAGCTAGCAATCACTATCAGTGTCGTTTATGGAACTGGCCATGTTTACTATACAAGGTATACACAGTACCTTGGTCACCCATTTAAGCTTGCAGCTGACGGGACAACCTCCTTTGTGACACTATTGAAATTGACATGTATCTTAGCAGTATCCCACGGCCAGGTGAGTGGCCAACTTACTAACAAAAATTGACTACCCTAAAGCACCCCAGTCTTGCCAAAAGACACAGCTTGCTTCATTATACTTTTACTACGTATCTCCCGTTCCAACACAGACCTTGGACTATGGCCCCAATCATGCTAACCTATGCTAATACCATAGCTACTCCAAACCCAATGCAAATACAATCCAACCTGGCACCCGGCCTGCACAATCCATTTCAGATAAAGCGCAATACAACAACCAACGTACCTCAGACCTTTCTAAATTCGCCGTCCTGTCCATATGTGTACTGCTAGCTAGGTTCTGAGACATTTGTTGCAAACGAGGCCCTGCCAACCGCGCCAGCCAACCAGCCATTTATCCAGCAAAAGCTGTGGTTCCATCACGTGACCAGCAGGGGATTCCCCATCTGGTGGCTCTAAACACGAATCGTACCATAGATTGTGCCATAGACCCTACGGACAAGAATGTCCAACGCTCTTACTCCGACCAACCAAACAGCCGAAGACGTGTTTGGTGAAGGCATAAGCAGAATTCAGGTAGGAGCTAAAAATTTACCCATGTCTATCCGATTTTGAATTAAGTACTGTTTTCAAGCACTTTGTCTGACGTTCGGTACCGACATGTGGAAAGATTTTTGCACATCAAGCGCTCGCTCTGTTAAGAATTACCTTGAAGTCCTTGTAGATTTGATTGTCCATGTTTGTATATTGTTGAGCATATGTGTCCCGTGAATGCGTTTATAGGACCCTTAGTGTGGTACTATGTCGGTACTACCACAGCTGTGGAACAGCTGTAGCGCGCTTCTGGCGCCGTTTTGTACTGACATAGGTAAACGCGCCCTGCTACAGTGTGTTCTTAACCAAACCAACACTTCAACCAACCATAACCGATACTTGTTATCACTTGCAATTGAGGATCGAGAATGTTGTTACAAGGACCATGGTGAACTCAAGTGGTGTGTGTACACGGCTTACAAAGGTCACAGTTGAAGGGGGAAACCGTTTTCCATGTGTAGATTAGTATGAATTGGTAGTTTTGGAGGCAGTAGGATACCGGTTGTCTGTTTGTCCATTCTGATCCACAGTGATGTGTAGTATGTCCTTATCGCATGACCTTGTACTCAAGTTAGTATCATGGTCAGATGATTCCACCTGTGTAAGTGATATTGTTTCTAGTTTTGCATGCACGCAGCCCTCATCTGCACGCACCCAGTCTTCACCTGCACACACGCATGCAGTCTTCATCTGCACACATCACACAGTCCTCACCTGCACGCATGCACACAGTCCTCACCTGCACGCACGCACACAGTCCTCACCTGTACACATACACACACAGAGTCCTCACCTACACACACACACACGCACACACATGCACACACACAGTCCTCACCTACATGCATGTATATGAGGTATGCCCAAATGTATATGTCGCCATTTGTTTTCTCATCATCCCTCTGCATGAAAAACTACCGTACTCCATAAAACACAGCACATGGACCCCACTAGTATGTAGAAGTAGTGTAGATTTATACAATGGACCCTCTCTATAATGGGAACTTTGGGAGATGAAAAACGTTTGTTATTATGGAGGTCTCCACTATTCAGAGGTTATTTCACTTGGATAACAATCTATCTAGACCTACAAGAACAGTCTGTTATAGAGAGAGGTTTCCGCTGTTCAGGGAGTTCGTTATAAGAGGTTCTACTGTATACTAACCATACGTATGGTGGGGGTACAGCACCCGAGTACTACTTATCCACATGTGTACTAGCCTACGTATCATGACACACACATATAAGTGGTACTCGGGCACTGTACTCCTGCCATATGACAGAATACAGTAGGACCTCTTGTAGCAAGTGCGTATACACGTGTGTGATGGCCTATCTCTGTGTACACAGGACTGGGGCGAGGAGGAGGAAGAAGAGGTTGTGTATCATGTCCGGCTTAAGAGGAACCGCTACCACAGCTGTGAGAGCGAGATGGCAGCACACCTCCATTATGAAACAACAAAGGTTCGCACAGTCAAGGCAGGCACACTGAAAGGACTGGTAGTGTGTCTTTTGCCCGTGAAGGACTCCGTGGAGCCTTCTTTTCTGAATGTGTTTCTCGGAACATACTTGACCTTCACCACTTCTGAGGATTTGGTGGATCAGCTCATTTTAAGGTGACACTATATTGTGTGCTACTTATGTGTCTCTGATGTTGGAATCTACTGATGATGTTCCTTGTGTGTGTGTGTGTGTGTGTGTGTGTGTGTGTGTGTGTGTGTGTGTGTGTGTGTGTGTGTGTGTGTGTGTGTATCACAGTTACTGTAAGTGCTGTGGTTGCATATGTATGGTATCTA
>CAUJGJ010000195.1:1224637-1239637 GCA_963170055.1 Halisarca cf. caerulea | reverse complement strand
TGCACCCATGAATTTGGGGAGGTGCTTGGTTGGCAAGTGGGACAAAACAAGGGAATTACCATTATGTCATTATGTATAACAGCTCTTGCATAAATTTTACAATTCATGAATGTGTATTGCATGTGTGGAATAAGCTGTGATCTTGCAGTACGATGAATTTAGTATGTGTCTGCTTAATTCAACTGCATGTTTCAATTTTTTCTCAATGTCTTCCAAACAGCGATCACATGGAATCATTCTCAGAGTTACAAGGGTTGATGGCAGTGGACAATAATTTTCAAACCAGCCGCAGTCTTCTCCAAAGAGAAGGTACTGCAAAGTACATCGAGCAAGGTGGGGGAGAAGACAAAAAGAAGGGACGAGACAGACACACCCCTGGTCCTGTACTAGGCGTTGTCCCCCATCTCGGTACCTTCCTGCAGGATCTGACTTATCTCGATGCTGCATTTCCAGACAAGACTGAGAAGGGGATGATAAATTTTGAAAAAAGGAGAAAGGTGTGTAATGTGCATGTGAACACAGACACGGACATACACACACACACACACACACACACACACACACACACACACACACACACACACACACACACACAATCAACATCACTAATGCTATTTCCCCTTGCTATCTTCCCCATCATTCTACACAGTATTTTGAAGCTTTTGCTCAAATTCAATTATTTCAAAAGTCGGCTGCCAACTACCCTGCGACCTACAACCCTGATCTGGCATTCGAAGCATGGCTTACTCACACCCCACTGTTGAGTGATAAAGAAAGGTATCCATATTTGAGCTTTGGGAATTCCGAAAGAATGTGTGCATGTGCTAGTGTACAGGCTAGTGTGCATGTGCTAGTGTACATGTGTGCCAGATAATACCTGTGTACTTCGGGACTGTCCTGAACGCTTAACTGGCAGTAGTAGTGAATCAGTTGTGGCTATTTTCTTTAGACTTGCAGAACACTTCAAAAGATGGCCACTATCAATGTGCTCTTATTCGACTTGCACTTGATTCCTGATCTTTTCTTTAGTGTTCAAGCTGATAACACTGTGTACTCTCCCTCATATGCAAGCTTTCATAATATCTTTATCAGGTGGTATGTGTACTTACCGTGTTTAATTGTGTCCCAATTTGTCCTACATAGCTATGAATTATCTGACTCTTTGGAGAGCGAGTCTGACGTAAGCCTGCCCATGAATGACATGACCCTGTCCACGAATGGTGTAACCCTCTCCATAAATGGTGGCTCAAAGCAAACTGGAACCATAAAGAAGAGGCTCTGTAGCTTTTTGCATCCACCCAAGAGCCCAGTTGGGGATCGGTTTTTACAAGTACGTATATTGTTTGTGTGCATAAATATATATATATAAATCTGTTTAAGTATGTTATTGTTTTAGTATAATATGTGTATAATGTGTCATATATAATTTGCCATAAGTCCTTGTGTGTATCTTCCACCTTTGCCCCATTTGTTGTGTATGCAGTGTGTGTTATGTGCGGTGTGTATTGTGTATGCAGTGTGTGTTATGTCGGGTGTGTGTTGTGTATTCAGTGTGTGTTGTATGCCGTGTGTGTTGTGTGATGAGTTGTGTGTATACAGTATTCATTGATATGGAAATGTGTAGGTACAGTATGTCCCTAATGGGATTACAATTGGTGTATATGTACACACGCGCACGCACACACACACACACACACACACACACACACACACACACACACACACACACACACGCACACACTTTAAATCAGAACATGTCAGTCCTTGGATCTAGCCTGGCGTAGTGCAGACCCTTTTCCTCCATTTTTATATGACATCCCCAATAGATGATGTCATATTTATGAAAATGGAGGAATAGGGTCTGTGCTATGCCAGACTACCCTGGACCTTTATCAGCTGGCACTGTAGTAGCACTGGCACCTCCCCATAGCTGGCACTGTAGTAGCACTGGCACCTCCCCATAGCCCCAAGTGCTTTGATCTGAACTGATCTGAATGATCTTGTGCTGTGATATGCTCATCATGCAGTGAGTGATTATTTCATCACTTTTCCCTCCAAATTTACAGAATCGCTCCATGTCGGATAGTGCCGGGCAGAGCACTGCAACGAAGGAGGGTAACCCTATAATCAAGATATCAATGAACTCCCAGGATATGTGTAACTACAAAAGTCTGAGGGTACGTTTATTTCACTGCATGGTGGTTTTCAGCCTGCAGGGTTAGCATGATGTATAATTTCCTGGTTGCTTATTCAGCCATGAGCACATTGTACTTCCTGCACAGGTCATAACTGGATAGACAGATCGCCTGTGTGCACTCACACAAACAATAAATTACTTGTTGTGTGTAAACATGTTATGTACTGCGTTGAACAGTAAACATCTTGCATGACCTGTTGTGTGTAGATTGTACAATAAACAAACTTTCTTGTGTTCTGCAGTCTGTAGTAAACAACTTTTCATGTAGTAAACATGTTGTGTACTGGTTTCCTTTGTTGTTTACAGCTACAAAGGACACACACCACTCAATCTGTTATAGAAAATGCTCTTGAGAAATATGGACTGGAAGAGTTGAATCACTGTGATTTCAGTCTGTATCAGCTACTTAGTGACAAACGTGAGGTTATGTGGAGGTTTAATTGCACTCAAAATTATTTCTATTGAGGTTAATTGACACCCTGATTGGCCAGCACTACCTGCAATTGAACCTGTAAAGTTAGTAGATGCTTAGTTAATACATCAAGCAGTCAGTTGGTTATCAAAGAGAATATTATGGTGAGGTCACTCAATAGCTACCGCTATCCCAAAGCAACAAAGATCCGAAATGTACAGAAGTAACCTTTTAGCACAATTATGTAATGCCCAAATGTATTATGTAGCCAGCCATTTTGTCTTGGGTCATCCATACACATGGAATATTACTGTACTATAATATGTAGCCCATAGTTGGCTTTTTATCCACCTTATGTACCTGGTATTTAACCTATAATACATATTTTCTGTATTTATTTTATTTTTGGTTGTTTTCATCCATCCAATGCACATTCAGGGTGATGCGTATATGAATTAATGTCCCTTGTCTTTGCTGCTGCAGGTAAAGTGCACATTCCGGAGGGATCTGCAGTGTTCTTTGCCATGTCTTCCAGCGAATCAAGCTACAACTTCATCCTCGAACCAAACAACACCCGTAACCCGTGATTCAGATGTCCTTCAATGATGTGAGGAGCCGGGGATTTTATTTATATGAATGACTATAATTATTTATATTAATTGATAGAATATATTCTTTATAATTTGACCGTTTGCATGCATGTATATTGTCATTGACATATCTTTGTGGTGAATTTTCACATTGCGTACATGCAATAAAGCAACAGTGATGTCTACCAAATGTACATGTATATGCAGAAACATGACATACAATTTGACTATACTTGCTTCATGCACGAGAGTATACATCCATGCATACATATGTTCTGAGTGTTATAAACCATGCATCTACAGTAACGAGTACAATGTCATGTATGCATGTGTATGTGTAGAATCTACACTTGGATGATGTAAAGCGAGAACTTGATAACAAGTGCTATTTTTTTAGTCGAATTGGTCTTCCTTTCCAGTCTTTGATTTCCTTGTACTTGGTTGGGAACTGAGCGTGTTGTGGGTCGCTGTAGTTGGCAAAAGGGATGCGCCATAGACGTTTCTTCCTCACTCTCAGTGGCACATACTCAACTGAGAGGTTCGGTGGTAAGGAATCAGGCTGAATGGCTGGGACAGTTGCCACTTTCTCTGATTCCGGTACGTCTGTCACTCCCGTAAAGTAGCTTCTAACGTCTTCTGGTGTTTTGAGAGTGGATAAGAGTGTGTTTGGGATTTGATGCGAGAAGATCTGCTCACCCTTAGCAAGGACCTGCATATGTCAATAGTATGTACTGAAGAGTGATACAGAGGTATGGAATGAAGTGTAACAATTGTACACATTCATACACATTTACCATCATATAAATGACCATACGTCAGTACTACACACGTACACATGTGTCATGATTTGAATACAATCACAATACTGTATATACAGTCGACTCCTGATATGAAGAACCAAGAAATCCACAAGGATTTGTTCTTTATTACAGATTCTGAAATTCTTTATATAAAGAAGTGTATGTTAAAGTATTACAGGGTGTGAATATTGGGACATTGTTATGCAATATAAAAGAATGTGGGGGCAAATTATCAGTGGATCAAAGGAAAAAGTGTGCTGACATTTGTGATGTAGCCTTTAGACCTTTAATTGCAAAGCCATGCAAAATTAATTTTATGTTTCTGGTCCCCTTCCTGGTCAAAATGTTTGGTGAAAAAAGATCGAAAAAAATTTAAGAAAAAGTCATTGAGCATGCTGGGTTCATACCCTGACCAAAATTTTGTAATCTTATATCAAAAAGCATGGCATTGTGTGTTGAGCCTGAACACATGCACAACCATTGTGTTATTGTGGGACTAGTGGCTGTCTGGTACTTCCCATCTAATTGTGCTATATAAATTTGTATTATTGATCTTTAAACTTGCTTCAATTCAACATCCTTGTTAGCATTAATAGCATCTGTTCACAGATATAAGGAATATACTTGCATGAATGCCTTTGCCAATGACTAGATTGAAAAAAAAATAAAAGTAAAAACCCTGGTGGCCTGGTCAATTTTTAAAGATGCCCAAGACCAGAAACATATTATTTACTTTGTGTGGCCTAAGCACTTGAAACTATACATTGTAATTACTGTAACAGCATTATGTTTACAATTGTACTTTTAGATACATTTGTCACTCCTTCACATCTGTAACTATATTCTGGTCTTGCTGACCCCTTCCTCCATTTTTACAACCCAATTTCTATTGAACTGAATACGTAAATAACATGGAGGAGAGGGTCTGGCTACATGGGCCTATTCAGTGATCACAACCATAGATAAAGGACAACACACATGAACTACTACACTTGTGTAAAAAGATGACCATTCGCAATACTAAGAGATTGGAACACACACACACACACACACACACACACACACACACACACACACACACACACACACACACACCTGAGGTCGTGCTAGTTGACTGAAGTTACCCTCCACACAACCAGCTAGTACATCGTCAAGGTCTTTTTGCTTTTCAAGCACTGTTTTCTGCCCACACCTATTGACAATACAAACACAAGAAGGATATGTCCAAGTGCAATGATATAAAGCTTTTGAGTATCTATGGTGACATGTACTAAATGTTTTGCAACAGTTGGGAACACAATCTGGTCTTATTCACGCATAATGTGATACACAGTGCACACCCATGGATATGTAGTCTTGCATGCTACGCGAGACTATTGGATATGTAGTTATGTTTTCATGCTACAAAGACATAACTAGCACACAAATTCATTCATCTAATACGTTTTCAAGTACAGGTGGATAGGCGTGGTATTGGATGAAATGAAAGTAGTGGTATAGCCCTAATTGATGAACGAATTAGTAAACGAAATATTACCTACATAATCAAACAGGGTTCGAATATCTAAGATAGCACACTATGTTTTCCGCTATCATTTAATTGTAGTTAGCATTCTCATAATTTCAGGAATCCTGCGTGCTACTATACCTGCTGGACTCGCATTCCATCCTAGAGCTCACTGCTCGATTTTCGCGCTTATGAGCTGAATCATTGCTTTCTCCGTACAGAAATTTATGGATCCATGAGCTGTAAGTTCTGGATACACGAACCAAAGTGAGCTTGCGTGTGCAAAAAATATGGTACATCATAGATTGACGGCCATTTAATTTGCTGTTTACGATTGGTGACCCATCTGTCTGGTGACCCATAGTCTCGTACCCAAACCCACTTCCGCGGGCAGAAGTGAGTCTGGGTACGCGACTAATTCTATTAATGGAATTTAGGGACGACAGCTGGGGACTCCCCCGCCCCCTTCTTTTTTTCACTGTGGCTAGTGAATAGTAGTCTCGTTCCCAGCCTAGCGAAGGAAGAATCCGAGCGGACTTAACAATGAGTAAAGGCGGCTTTGATGTCAAAGTAAAATCACAAGGTGCTATTCCAGCATCCTACTACTGTCCCCATTGTAAGAAGCTGTTGAAGAACGCTGTTCAGACAAGTGAAGGAGACCGTCTATGTCATGTGTGCTTTGAGGAGATAGCAAGGTAAGGGACGTAGGACAAGGGTGATTCAGAATGATATTCGTATGTCTCGGCTCTTTTCAAACTTTGTACTATTGCAATAGCATGGAATTTTGTTAAACAGAACATTATAATTCTGGTCACGTTACATGCACTTCCACAATTGAACGCTGTATTGCTCTTAACGAGCAGCGAATTCTAAACCTTGAAACATTCTTGCATCAAGCCTTAATTTATGCATTTAGTTTTTTCTTTGTTTGGAAAAAGTATTCCTGACTGATCTTTAGTTAATAATCAGCTGAGAGAACAAATTTGCAAGAACTATACAGATTACTGTGTTTTGAGTTACATTGGAGGTTACTGCATTGTGTTGTGAACGGGATGTAATTAAAAAGAATGCTTTATCTGTCATTCAGATTGCTAGTTATTGAGTAAATATATTATACTCTTATTGTCAAAATTATCAAATTCTCCTTACTGACCAGAGATTATCCGACTGTACTTGTTACATCATTCTAGGCATGGGTTTTCTTTTTCAGGACTACTCGTCATTTTTATGTGGTCCGAAATTTACTAACTGCACATCTAGGTACACAACTTAACCAACAATAGTTGGTAGTCAGAGCATGACATTGTCTATGATCTGACAAACCTGACCCATGGTTTATGGGAAGAAATGGTCTACTCATGCAGTAGCCTATTTCGTTTGGTAACAGCCAAAATAGTATCAGAAACAGTTAACAGTACTGTTTGTCAAAAACAGTTTTATTCTGTGTTCTTGATCAATATGGAGTCATTAACAAACAATACAAGTTAGAAGTAGGCCTTGACGAGAATAGGCATATTACCTTGGAGTTGTGATAGTAAGTGTATATATACATTATGGTTATCACAGCAAACACATTTATTATGTCCTAGATTTTAATATGGACATTAACTATGGCACAGAAAGTACAAACACATTAATGATTTGGATGAGTGCCTGATATTCTTGGAATAGCTTTTCATATGTATTTACCCATTTATAAGGCATGTAATTAAAATCATTAAATGTATGTCCTAAATTAATCAACCTGTTCATCTAACCTTGGCTGAATGGTGCGGTAAGTATCATTGATTGGTACTCTCCTTATGAAGTGTGTGTACTACGTATATTTCCTCCTTTCACAGAATGCCCCAGCATACTTGTAAGGAGTGCACCCTGGTGGTCAACCCCAATGAAGTGAGCTATGTTGAGATTTCATATTGATATCTAGTTTGTAATTTTTGAAATCAATTTACTTATAAACTACATGTCTATATAAATTGTTATGGCAATTCAATATCAATTCAGTACTATCCTGACATAGCCAGTCAGAGGGAACATCTTGTGTTTTGGTTTTGTGTGAAACCAGGGATGTCCATGCATGGAGTACAGAAAACTGTTATTTTTTTTTCAATTCATTTTTTACAATAACATGACACAAATCAACAACAAAATACTATATGAAAAGAAACAATATGAAGAACGTAATATTAATACAATACAGCCACATGCACAGAGTTCAGTTAGTGAGCGATTTTGGCCTCTGATGTAATAAGAGGCACATCTCCTTGTGTCGAGCATTTGGTGGTCTCTCCTCGAGATCCTCAGAGACACATGATCGCTGAATGCAGGAGGCTAAATGATAACATGCATCTGATCCAGTCCATGCATTGACCATATGTGATGCCTCGCTTCTCGGCAATGAGTCTGGCCAGCCTGGAGTAGGTGGTAGAAGCAAGTCTACCCATACCACCTGAGGCAGAAAGAACAATGGGTGTAAAAGACCCATGTTCTACCTCAAGAACTCTTTGATGATAAGCCCGCTTCTTCTCGTTTTCATGTTTTCGGAATGTGGATTCGATGGAGGATTTCATGTTGGAGGGTGCGATGGGGTTGAAAACCCTTACGTCAAAAAATGCACTCTCAAATGGTCCTCCCCAAAATCCTCGGGCCTTGATGTCCAGACGAGCATTGTCATCAGATATTGAGGTTCTGTGCTGTAACTTCTCTCCTGAGAGAGGTTGGAGGTGTGGCTCTACCTTTACATCATGACACACTTCTCGCATCAGATCTGCAGTTGTGTCTCGAATGGCATTGTGTCTGAGAGAAGGGTATCCTCCATATGAACATGTGAAGGCATGTTCAACAGAAAAATCTTTCCCACATCGACAGGGAGTAGGCAGATGCTTGAGATGCCAACCATATCTGAGACAAAGAGCATCTCGGAATGCACTTTTGTGTAAGGGGAACCCTTCAGAAGACAGTGGGAGGACATTTAGCCAATGTGAAGCACCCTTCTCTTGGTTCAGGTCCATTGCACGCCGAAGCTGGGGAGAGAGGCCCTCCTTCACTGATTTTGCTCGGTTTGCTTGTTGCTGTCTTTTCTTATTATTGCTATGTTATTGTTATTGTTGTGAAGTTGTATTGTACTGTTATTATGCTATTGTTATGGCAATTCAATGTTAATTCAGTGCTATCCGGACATGGCCAATCGGAAGGAAATATCTCGTGTTGTGGTTTTGTGTGACAACGAAGACCAAGGATGTCCGTGGAGTGGAAAACTGATAGAACTCAAGGTGTGAGCGACTCTAAGTGATTGTGTTACTTATGTTTGACTTCCGTTATCTTTGTAAGGTGACTATTGTCAACCACAGTGCACAGTTGGTGCTCACTAGACCTCGATCAATTGTCATTTAATTTGGGAATGAGGTACCGGTACAATTGCTTTAATCTCTTCGCAGGATCACGTAGACAAGTGCCAGTACAAGAAAACCCAATGCAATTTGTGTTTCAATTATGTTCTACTAAGCTACCTTGATCAGCACAAGAAGGAAGAGTGTCCTGAACGAGAGATCAACTGTGACTATTGCAATGCCAGAGTTATTGCCAAAGACCTAAAGGTAACATTAATGCTCGATATCTTGGTGCATTTTCATGTGCAGATGTTTGAAAACGTAATCCTCAATTTTCTCTTATAACCTTCAAGACACATTTTGGATGCTGTCAGTTGTTTCCTGTGAAATGCCAACATTGTCAAGCAACAGTTCCAAGGAAGAATGTGAGCCACGTGGTGGATCATGTGATGCATGATGTCATTGTCACATGCTTGACCACAGTTGTATGAATATCATTATGATCCCTTCCATCCATGTACTGTAGCTTCCTGAACATGAAGAGAATGAGTGCACCCATGTACTGTGTGTGTGTGGTGAAGCGGTGAGTTTTGAGTCGATGTAGTGTAGTTTATTGCTTCTCATTGAGCCTTGCAAACCACTGTCAACAGGTGAAGCGTGAGAACAGGGGAGATCACATCAAGGGAAAGAATCAGGTGTTTGATCATCTTAAAGCTGCCCAGAAATCTGGAAAATCAAGGGAAGATGGTCCACTTGTGAGGGAGGTCCAAGCTATGCAGGAATCCATGAAGACCACCACATCACAACTGGTGGATGTGCAAAGAGGTGTCTCTAATATTTACACAAGACTCACTAAAGTTGAAGGAGATGTTCAGTATCTCAAGGAAGGCTCGTCATCTCTTCCAATAGGTGGTAAGGACAGAGAATCTTCTGTTAAGGAATTGAGGGCTGAGCTTAAGAATATAATGAATTTAGTAGCAGCACTCACTAACAGGGTGGCCCAGCTTGAAGAACAAGGACATTCAAAGAATTATGATTATCAAAGTCAAAGTATGTCATGTTCTGAGAATTTGTTACAATTTGTGTTTTTGGCTTAATTGAGGTGTATGCTAACAGTATAATATGACCTCTATGTCATCTGCTATGTTTGTCCTACTACAGGAATGGGAGAGGGGTCCCCAAGAGAATTGACAAAGTCTGGTATTTCAGTAAATGATAAGGTCAAGTTCCTTGAAGACAAGATTCTGGAAGTAGAGAAGACAACCAATATTCTTAGTGTCCACCACTCAGAGCTGGAGCTCCAGCTTCAAGCCTCTCTAGCGAGCACCTACACAGGGGAATTCATATGGAGGATACCGGATGTACAGAGAAGGATTAGGGAGGCTAAATCAGGTCGAGTGAGCTCCATTTATAGCCCACCATTCTACACATCAAAGACTGGATACAAGATGTGTGTCAGGTGTTATCTGAATGGAGATGGCTTAGGAGAAGGACATTATCTCTCACTGTTCTTTGTCATCATGAAAGGAGAGTATGACGCCCTGCTCTTGTGGCCTTTTGATGGGAAAGTGAGTTAATTATATTAAGTAATATTTTCCAGAGTCTTGCTATAGTTATACTGTAAGGATATTTTAATTGATCACTGCTTCACCAACATTGTGGTCAGTTTCACAACACTGCAACATAATGGGATATATAACCAAATTCATTTTCAATGAAACCTCTGTAATCTAACACACTGTGGGTAGCAAAATTGAGTCAGATTACAGAGGTTGTTGGATATTCATTATAGAGTGACTCTGACTTAGCGTATTATAGCATAGTGACTGTGTATCTCATTAGACGGGAAATTAGAGAGAATCTTGGAGTACAGAGGTGTCACTGTATATACTTGGCTATTTCATAAGTTGACAAGCCTGTGTCTTACGGATCATGCAGCTGTGAAAGTTTTGTGTACCTTTAACCCTTTTATCATTCCATGGATTCTGTTTGATTCTACACAGGTTTCCCTGATGCTGATTGACCAGGATAGAAACAAGCACATTGTGCAGACATTCAAACCAAACTCAAGCAGCAGCAGCTTCACCAGACCAAAGACAGACATGAATGTGGCTTCTGGATGCCCGCAGTTCGCCTCACTGGAGGTTAGTTGGCTAACTTTCACCTCATTCACAGTGGGGTCTGACTTGTATGACTACATCGGTTCCCAATAAATGTGTTGGATAAACCAGGTGTTGGATGAATTGGATAAATTGTATGCAATTTAGTGAAGGGGATTAACAAGGGGCAGTTGGATAAATGAGACTTCAGATGAGCAGTGTCTGATAGACAGGATGGGACTGTAGTTAAACTGTTGTTCTTGGTTTGTGCTATAGTTTAAATTGACACTATGCCATTCACTTGAGGGCAGGCCTCTATCTAGCTTGTGACATGTTCCATAGTGGTTGGAAATAGATGCATGATAATGAACATGTGGAACATTTGCTAGTCTTGGACAATGGTCTTCAATCTTATTCTAATTTCTTTGTTGTCCACACTTGCAGGTACTGTCTAACAAATCCTACGTCAAGGATGACATTCTGTTCATCAAGTGCATTATTGATACAGATAAGATGGTCCACCCGTAGTTGTGTTTACCAGGTAGCACTTAGTACTATTATTAATTTTGAAGAATAATGGGTGGTAATCTGAATGCCGGTTCCAGATTGATGATGGCAGAAGTTACTACAGCTGGTGATCAAGATGCTTGCTTGATACGCTACGCTGGCTGTATTGCATGTCGCCCATTCTTTGAGCTGCAAGTATACTAGCTACATTGCATGCTGCCTTCGCTTTCAGCAGTGCTGTTATTTTGTACAATAATTATACAAGATATTCATTGATCCGATCCGCCCATCGTTACCATGGTGATGGACGGTTGGGGCGTGTTGTAGCGTAGCTATAGAAGGTGAATCATGCCAGTGAAGAAGAACTACCTTTATTCACAACCTCCGCCAAACTACCCGACCTTTCAACGCGACAAAGAGCCAACGATCCTCGATGTAGCTGCAAGGCAGCTGACAGATCACGAATTGTCCATTTTCCAGGAAGGATTGTACGATTATGAGAAGAGACACAACTTGGAAGCGTTTGTCAAGTGTTTGGATTACTCCTTGACCTCAACTCAAAAGAGACAGCTTATCTTTCCAATCCTCAACAACGTGGTCAGGCCAAGTGACAGGGGCAAGTTTAGTCAGCTGTTGATAAGGTATGGACTTGCAGTTCCCGCCACTCCGGAGCAAAAGAAGGTCTCGAGCCCGCCAAGACGGAGCCCGAACTCTCTGTCTCCTCCCCGCTCGCCACAGAAGCAACCAGAATTGAAGAGGATTAAAGTGAAGCGAGATAACAACGGAGAGTGGGGATTCGACATCCGAGGGGGGGTGGAACACGGTGTTGGTGTGTTTGTGTCATGGGTGGACCCCGACTCTACCGCTGACCGGGCCGGCCTCAAACTGGGAGACCAGATACTGAAAGCAAATGGCGTCAACTTTGAAACCATTTCCCATTACGACGCTGTAGAGGTGCGTACCTGATTATTGTCGTTTTATATAGAATCAATAGCATGAGTACTTTCAATTATTATGTTCATTGCACGTATGTTGTTATTTAATTTATACAGTCTACATTAATAATATTGTCCTTTTATCTGCTTACTTCTTTCATGACTTGTTTTCACTTGCTAATAAAGTGGAACCTTGTTGAGGAGAACACTCTTGAGACAAGTTTCTGCTTATCACAAACTAGTTTCCGAGCCCTGTTTGCTTGCTCTAGTATTATGCGTATGTATATGTACTATAATTTCATTATCGTTACAAGAATTTCTGATAGAGAACTGATTTAGTGGGTCCCCTAAAATTTGTCTTCATGAGGCTTGACTTTAGTAAATCCTGTGTAGACGCTCTTCTGTCATCTCATGGAAATTGTGAGTATTGGCATGTGCAATGCCCCTCTTCCCACTAGGTGATTCGAAGCACCAGCAAGTTGCAAATGACCCTCCTGCCGCTGGGCCGCTTGCCAATGGACTACGACATGAACCCTCAAATGTACAGGTGGACGGATGCTAGGGGCAAGCCTTGTTCTCCTCCTCCACGGCGCCATCTTACCATCCCCAGGAGTCCCTCGGGACAGCTCGATCCTCAGATATACCAGGAGCCAGACGTCAGAAAAGTGAGTGTGGCACTGTGATACATACGTACGTATGTATCAGTGCAGTCAGACCCCACTTATCCGCACCTCACATATCCAGTGCCCTCACCTTCTGCAGTAGTTTTTACTGGAACATATGTATCTGCAATAATTCTACTGTCCACTATACTATTGCTCCCTCACTTATCCAATTCCCTTGCTTTATCTGCAAATTGCATGCAGAACATTTATGTGAGCGGATAAGTGTGCTCTGACTGTACATGCAATCTACAGAACACTGTCCATGAGCACAACCTTATTACTTACATTTCTTTGTGTGCATGTACTAGTATGTAAGTGGATATGATATTTGCAAATACTGTATTGTATGTATGATTTCTGATATCGCACAATTGTTACTTCCTGGATGATCCCTGCCCACTCAGGTGAAGCTGTCACAGCTGGGTGAGGGCTACGGGGTGAGCATCCGAGGTGGTGTGGAGCACGGACTGGGGATTTATGTTTCGTATGTTGAAGATGGCTCAGTGGGTGCCATCAACGGGATAAAGGTGAGTGTCACACACACACACACACACACACACACACACACACACACACACACACACGCACGTACACACAACACACAATGCACATGCACACACACACACACACACACACACACACACACACACACACACACACACACACACACACACACACACACACACACACACACACACACACACACACACACACACACACACACACACACACACACACACACACACCTAAGGCGGACGGGTAGTATTGAAAATGTTATAGTGATATTATGCAAATTGACTTTCCCCATTGTTTTCTGTTCCGAAATAGCAAATTGATGATGTAATGTAATTATTTTTCGCGATATAATTACGAGCGTAGCGAGTTTCCTATTTCCGGTGCGTTAGCGGAGTGGGTTTGAGCTACCCACGCATTTGATTACTTTTTGGGTAACATTTGTTTGATTTTCTTTCTTTCTGATTGCTCGTCGAAATTCGCAGTAGCTAAAACTGGCAAAGAGGGACGTTTGTGCTCTTCGAGGCTGAGCAAGAGATTCGTTTGAAAGTCTAACTAAAACTTTGCTATTTAGAGAAATAAAAAACTCACTTTCTACCTCCTGGTGCCGAATAGCTCTATTGTAGAAAAGCAATTGACGCATTAAAGCACAGAACTAGGCCATATCTCGGGACGACTTTTTTGTTTGTTGAAATTTGTCTTTGCTTTTGGCAGGGTTCTGACTATTTCGTTTGTGGGCTGCAAATTGGTCTGCCATCTCGGTCGACATGTTCTGCCACATGACAGTCATGTGTATGTGACGTCGACGCTGACCACGCACTGTCTCGCAAGTACTGTGCTTTACGTACATCTAGTAATTATTATATTCCCCTCTTTGTATTCATGTGGTCCTACACATGTTTGTGTATGTATAGTATTATGTACATGGAATGTATGTATAGTATGTACACATGTGTGTATTTGTCTGTATGTGCTCCACTCTTTTGTATGGGGTTCATTTGCAGCATATACTTACATTTATACAGTACATAAGAGCTCTATTACATTATTGTATGTGTGTATGCGTGTGTGTATGTAAGAGTATGGACATTGATTGTGTGATTGGCTGTCTGTTCCTCAGATTGGGGATCAGATACTGGAAGTGAACAACATGAGCTTTTTGAGTGTAACTCATGAGGAAGCAGCTAAAGTATTGAAGTGAGAATTTCCACACGTGAACGTGTACACACACACACACACACACACACACACACACACACAAAACTCATGAATTGTGTGTTAAATACATACATTGGATATTACAGTTTTATGTATGCAATGTGCGTAGCATGTGTGTGCGTGTATGTGTGTGTGTGTGTGTGTGTGTGTGTGTGTGTGTGTGTGTGTGTGTGTGCGCGCGCGCATGCGTGCGTGCATGCGTGCGGTGTACAGTGTGGAATAGGGGTG
>CAUJGJ010000195.1:1194637-1219637 GCA_963170055.1 Halisarca cf. caerulea | reverse complement strand
TCTTTGTCACTGTGTGGGTGTATCAAGCCTCCATCTGTCGTTGCAGGGACTGTCAGACGAGAGCACACTGACTCCAGGTCGGATGGAGCCTTTCGAGCCTCCCATTGTGAAGACCAAGAACACAGAGAGACCGGTAAGCATGATAAAATACATGCATACTGTACATACGTACATACACCATGTGTGTGTTTGTGTATGTATGTACCTATGTGTGGTCACATGTTTTTATGTATGTAGTGCACATGCAGATTCAGATGTACAGCAGATAACGTCTAAATCCCATTTGCTTAAGAATTGCTATATTCTCCATGCTCATCGTAATAGCACTATACACCAAAACAGCATAATACAGTCTTGTCGATTGGTTAGCATGTTTTTTGTTTCATTTAACGGATGTTGCAATTCATTTACTGGACATTTCATTCTAATTAACAGATATTTTATTGCAATTAACGGAAGCGCTATTGCACAAGTTTGGAGTAAATTTGAAGCAAAATCCAAAGGCTAGAAACAAACTTTACTCAGTGCGTTTCGCTCTCAAATGCTTTCCTTCTTCGTCCTTGGACAAAGGACCCCTCTTTAGATGGTAGCCCGTGGCTTAAGTGCTTCCACAAGGCGCCAAGAAAGATAGGTAATGGTTTCATCCACCATTCACAATCTTCTTGCACCACACTACTGAATTGTCGGCATATGCTTCTATGTGTCCTTTATGCTCCTTAACGTAGGGTTTAAAAGCTTGCAAACTTTTCTTTATTTCTGATTTCCCCCTTTGAAGATGTACCTCTTGAACACTTTCTTCGTGAACGCTCGAGGTTTTGTAAACCTCCTAAGGAAAGTGATAGTGTCCGAAAACTAAAGTTTAAGAATTTCATGAGTGAAGAGTCCTGAGTAAAGTTGGGTATTTGGGGAGAAAATTGCTCCAAAGTTGAGCTACAGCGCTTTCCATTAGCTGCAATGAAAAACACGTGTGTCAATTCAAACGAAATGCCCATCAAATGAAACAAAACATCCATTAAACCATTGGAAAAGACTGTAATATGCCAATCATGTGAAAGTGAAACTTTTTTCTACATATCCTCACATACGTATGTACGCACCTGCCAATCGTATACTTTGTGACAGTGCACACATTTGTGGAACGCTGTTCACATACCTGTCATCCTTGTACAGAGTGGTAGCCCGATTTTCCGTGCCCCGCCCCCACCTTCAACCCCTCCCCCTCAGCCAAAGATTGCCACAGAAACGGCAAAACCAACAGCCAAGAGCAGCCGTAGCACAAGCACTCCACAGGGTACGGAGACAGCCGACCCTCAAATGATGCTGGAGTCTACACTGAAGGAGCGCAGGAAGAGAGTCAACCCAGGAAGCTTCATGTGAGACCAGCGTATACAAACAGTACAGCAGACCCTTCCTAGCCCTGTAGTCTGTAGTCCCATAGATTACACTGCGCTGATCTTGTCTCCTATAGCCCCATACATCGTATTGGACCCATTCTTTAAACCTATGTACAGTACATTATGTATACAGTTGTGATTTGCACATTACTATCATCACGCAGTGTGTAAGTCAGCCTCATTCATCGAGTGCCTGGTTAGAGAGGTTTTACTGTATTGTAGACTGTAGGGAACTTGTTCACTGCTACACTGACAGGCTGCAGTGCGTACTTGTTCACTGCTACACTGACAGACTGCAGTGCATACTTGTTCACTGCTACACTGACAGGCTGCAGTGCGTACTTGTTCACTGCTACACTGACAGACTGCAGTGCATACTTGCTCTCTGCTGTACTGACAGGCTGCAGTGCGTACTTGTTCACTGCTACACTGACAGGCTGCAGTGTGTACTTGTTCACTGCTACACTGACAGACTGCAGTGCGTACTTGCTCTCTGCTGTACTGACAGGCTGCAGTGCGTACTTGCTCACTGCTACACTGACAGGCTGCAGTGTGTACTTGCTCACTGCTACACTGACAGACTGCAGTGCATACTTGTTCACTGCTACACTGACAGGCTGCAGTGCGTACTTGTTCACTGCTACACTGACAGACTGCAGTGCATACTTGCTCTCTGCTGTACTGACAGGCTGCAGTGCGTACTTGTTCACTGCTACACTGACAGGCTGCAGTGTGTACTTGTTCACTGCTACACTGACAGACTGCAGTGCGTACTTGCTCTCTGCTGTACTGACAGGCTGCAGTGCGTACTTGCTCACTGCTACACTGACAGGCTGCAGTGTGTACTTGCTCACTGCTACACTGACAGACTGCAGTGCATACTTGCTCTCTGCTGTACTGACAGGCTGCAGTGCGTACTTGCTCACTGCTACACTGACAGACTGCAGTGCGTACTTGCTCTCTGCTGTACTGACAGGCTGCAGTGCGTACTTGCTCACTGCTACACTGACAGGCTGCAGTGTGTACTTGCTCACTGCTACACTGACAGACTGCAGTGCATACTTGCTCTCTGCTGTACTGACAGACTGCAGTGCGTACTTGCTCTCTGTTGTACTGACAGGCTGCAGTGCATACTGTATGTAGAATTCACTGTATTGAGTGTTCTTGTTATGATATTCCACTGTTCTGTTGTCTGCACACAGCAACAAGAAGGGAGGGGCAGATATGGACGGTCACGAGGACACGTGGGATGAGCAGTGGGAGGAGACCACCATCAGTACCATCAATGCCAGCGAGCACCACCACCACTCCATCCAGGTGAGCACATGTGTCTATACTTGTGTATGTGCGGTGGGATGACCACAGCCACATGGAATAGTCTACCATTGTACATACATATGTACTTAGTGTGCGCACTCATTTGTGTATGCCCCCTTACGAATATTGTCGCGAATATCATCACGTCTGCATTACTCTATCTAGCTCACTTGTTGCTGTGGTGAGCAGGTAGTGAGTGTGGTGGCCCTAGAACATGTACTAATGTAGACCAGAGAATGTGTATGCTCCAACATACAGAACACCAGCATCCTCAATACAGAGGAACCTCTACAACCCAACACTCTCCGAGCAACAAATTTATGGCATATTGCAGAGGTTGTTGGATTATGGAGTAACTCTCAGCAGACTTTAATATGGTGACTTTACTGTATCTCATAAGGTGGTCGGATTAGAGAAAATGTCGGTTTATAGATGTGTCGGAATAGTGAGGTTTACTGTACCACGTTTGCATTATATTGTGGCATTGCATGAACTCCAGTTCTTGTTATATTTACATTCTGTTGTTTCGATGCCTACAGTCGCAAAGGTTACACGGAGAAGACTTCACTGATGGACACAGTGCTAACAACCATGGAATGACTGAGGACGACATCAGGAGAATACAGGAACAAGCCAAGCAAGAGGCAGAGAACAGAGCACGCAGAGAATATGAGGAAATTCTCAGAAAAGAGAGAGAAGAGCTTCAACGACAGCAAGAAGTAGAGAGAAAGCGCTGGGAGGAAGAAGAGCGACTTAGACGTGCTCATGAACTGGCAAGGATGGAAGAAGATGAACAGGCAAGACTAGCAATGGAGGAGAAGATTAGACAAGAAGCACAAGATTCAGTCAAGAAGCAGTATGAAGACATGTTGAAGAGAGAAAGTGAGGAGCGGGCACGACTTGCTGCAGAAATTGAGGCAAGGAGAGAGGCAGAGGAACGGTTAGCCCGCGAGTTGCAAGCAAAAGAGGAGATGGAGGCCCAGCTCAAGAGAGAACAAGAAGAGATGCAAAGGCTGCATCTACAAGAAATTGCTGCTCGTGAGAAGGAAGAACAGCTCATAAAAGAACATACCATTTCACAGCAAGCCGAAAAGGAACAGGAGATGCTACAAAGGGCACAAGAAGAGCAAGGAAGATTGCAGAGAGAGCGAGAAGAGCAAGAGAGATTGCACAAGGCTCAAGAAGAACAAAGAAAGAAGGAGGAAAGGGACCATCAAAGAACTCTGGAAGAAGAAATCCGCCGAGAAGAAGAAGAAAGAAGACGTGAATCTGAAGAACAAATCAGACAGAAAGAGGAAGAAGAATATCAGAAGAAAATGGAAGCAATGAAGCAGAGACAGGAGGCACAGGAAAGAAAGCAGAGGGAAGAACAGGAGCAGCTGCGCAGAGCACAAGAGCAGAAACAGAAGGAGCTGGAGAGAAAACAGAAAGAGGAACAACGCAAAGCAGAAGAACTCCAGCGAAAAATTGAGGAAGAGAGGAAGAGGGAAGAAGAGAAACTAAAGCAAAAAGAGCTAAAAGAAAAGGAAAGGAGGGATAAAGCTGCAGGGGAAGAACGCAAATGGAGAGAAGAGCAAGACATGAAACGAAAGGAGGCTGCTAGTCAGAAGGAAAATGATAAACGTAAAATCCAAGAGAAACTGTCATCAGAAATGGTTGTACATCATGAAAAAGTGAAGTTTGATGACAGTCCTCCAGTAGGAGCAAAAAATCCTAAACCTCGCACTGTCTCCGAGGATCGAGAACGAGCAGAAGAGTTGCTCAACCGCAGGATAGAAAAGTCTGCCAAGAAGGACAAACCCAAGATCGTTACCCCCATCCCTGTAAATGAGGGAGGCAAGCGATACAAAGAATTTAGTGGACTCTTCGGAGACATCCTGACTATTGAAATAAAGAAGACAACCCAGCGTCTTGGAATTGCTATTGAAGGAGGAATGAATACAAAGTTGAAGATACTGAAGATTCGAGAAGTTACAGTGAGTATCACTGTGTGTGTGGGTGGTGTGTGTGTGTGTGTGTATGTGTGTGTGTGTGTGTGCGCGTGCATGTGGTGTGGTGTGGTGTGTGTGTGTGTGTGTGTGTGTGTGTGTGTGTGTGTGTGTGTGTGTGTGTGTGTGTGTGTGTGTGCATGCATGCATGTGGTGTGGTGTGTGTGTGTGTGTGTGTGTGCATGTACACATGTTCATGAGAGAATGTATTTGGATTTTTAATCTGGCAACCCACTCCCCCTCCAATCCCTTCAGGCTGGATGCTGCGCTGCTTTAACTGGCACAGGACTGAGTGTGGGGCAGCAGATTCTAGCAGTGGACGACATCTCACTTTTCGGAAAGAAGCACAAGGAGGCAGCACTTGCCATCAAGGGAGCCTTTGACAGTGACAGACCAGTCATGAAACTTGTGGTTTTGGAACCGGAAGAGTCTTGAAGAAAATTTATCATGTCACTTTTATTGAGAACACATCATATATTTTGTAGGTTTGTATGCATGTTTGGATGTTCGCACTGAGCCTTTTGTATCTGTAGAATATACCGTATCTGTGTCTGTGTTTGGCGCTTCAACTTTTATGTGGTAATTTTGTAGCCAGAGGAACAGTTTCAAGAAACCACTGATAAGAAATATATTATTATTATACACATTCACAGGTAATACAAATCTATACTATTTGCTTACAGTACAACATAAAATGTGTATATCAGTAGTAAATAACATTAATATATTATACATGTAGTTACACGTATAACATATTGCAATTTGCAAAAGATGGAATTGCAATTGCAATTCAAAGATTACAGAATTCAATCTGGGGAAAATGTATATAATTATATCTGTAATTATTTGTGTAATTATAACATATTACTTGCATAATATATTTTTTGTGCATATTGGCATTCCACAAAGGTATTCTTGCTTGTGATAGTACAAATTTGAAAACGCACTTATGGGTATAATGAACAAACTATTCTCGGCATCAACTGACAACCATTACATACAATGCATTGAGCACGCATGGAAACTGTTGGATCTTGTCCCAATTCACTCCAAAACAGAGATCAGTGAAACATGCACGGGTCAATCAGTCCTTTCGCAGAGGGATGGCGATTTCATCCACCCCGGTTGCTGTAATGACGTGAACTATCACCCCATCCCCTGTGTAGATGTCTCTCTCCGCAGCCGCCGTGAACACATCCTTTATCAGAGACACTGCCTTCTCTTGAGTGAGGGGAGCCTTCTCGTCCACATTCTGATTTTTGTACCCAATCTGAAATGGACATGGGAATGGTGAAACACAATATGGCGAATGAATGTGAATGCTGCCCAAGCATCACCTGGTTGTCAAGGAGTGGTTGGAGCATGGCTGCCGCAGACCCTCCTGCTCTGTATGTTTCTCTCTCGTACGATCCCACCGGGTCGAAGCTGTACACACAACCCTTGCCTGCAGCAACACACAAAGAATACACATTACACATTACAGCGAGAACTGTCCCATAGATCACCTATATAGAACTACCTGCATGGGGCCACCTGTCTACAGAGACCACTGTAGGCTGACCCACGTACCCCTTCAGTGATACTAATACACCTCTTTATAAGGACCACCTGTCTACAAAGACCACTGTAGGCTGACCTACCCCCCCCCCCCCCAACAAGCCAATACCTCCATGTGTAACCTTCCAGTGAGTGCAATGTACAAAACCACATGCACATTACAACCACAGATACTCTATTCTATGTACTACACCGAATCTATGTTACAAGCACATTCAAAAGTATGTAAAGAAGTGTACAGTACAATCTCGATCATGATATGCGTCCATTCTGTCAGAGATATGCCAGAAACGTACTGTCAGTACAGTCAAGCTTAGTTGGTAAGTACCATCCAAGGCGAGGAAAATAACACTCACTATCAGAAGAGCTTACTATCAGTGTTGTTTTCAGTAATGTACATGAGGTAGGGAGAGACTGAAGAGTACTTGCTATGCAGGAGTATGTACCATCCCAGGTTCTTACCAAGCAAGCTCCACTGTACATAAGTACAGTGGAGCCTCTCTAATCTGCAACCCAGCAATTCGACATTCCCTCTGAATTGACCATCCAATGAGTTACAGTCACTGTACTAAAGTATGGTAAGAGGCACTCCATAAACCGACAACCTCCTAATCTGACATTATCCTCAGGTCCCACTGAGTGTTGGATTAGAGAGGTTTCGCTGTACGTGATAGCCAACAGGACTGGATGTGCTTTCAGTACACACCATTGGCCAGAGTAAGGGCAATTGAACGCAAGGCAATTACTGACACAAGCCCTACCTTCAGGGTCAACTCCAGCTAAGATGTTGTAAGTGTAGAAAGGGAAAAACCTTCGACTGTATAACATAACTGACAGCATTTGAGCCATTGAGACAATACTGCAGCAAAAATATAAGAAAGAAAAGACTGTAAAATACCCACACACACACACAACTACGCACGCACTCATATGTACACATGCAGTCACACATTTACACACACACACACACACACACACACACACACACAGTTACAAAGAACCTTAGTGGCTTGCGATGCTCTTGCTCATAAACCTTCAACAAATGTACGAAAGAATGTAAATGAGAACATTAAATATCTTATAACCAGAATACAGCAGCTCACCTGCTGTCGGATCCGAATGAATTTTGTTAGAGTGAGTACATCACCATGGAAGCCACAACATCCCAATACCATCTTATCATCGCTGGGAAAACACGGAGATCAAGAATAAAAGACCATCTAAAAATTGTTGCTGCTAACAATATTATTTGATAGACGCAAAACTCACAGCTTGTATGTTTTAGGAGACCCTCTCGAATGGATCATATAGCCTTCACTCAGACGCGTATCAGAGGCAATTACGGCGAAGTCCTCTCCAGCAATGGCCAAAATTGTGCTAAAAACATAAGTAAGGAATAAGTTTATCCAATGGATTCAACTATCATATTACTTTGGGAAATTTCTGAATTAAGAATTTTAAAATCTGTGAACGCATCTAATCTCTTCTCTCGCTCACCCTCCATTGTCCGCATACGGCTGGAAGAAGTGCTCCCTAGGTACCTTGTAGTCCTCCATTTTTGCTACGTGTACCGTCTAGTCAAGTCACGTGACTTTCGACACGTGACGGGGATCGGAGCTCAGAATGCCTGTACGTTTGGAATCTGCTGTGTGCACCTTATCGTGGGTCCCATTATCTGTTCTGCTTCGATCTACAGCTCTTCTATTCCTTTTTCAAGTCCCTCGTTGGGAAAGAAGTTATTGTTGAGCTGAAAAATGATTTAAGGTCTGCGCCTACACATCTATTATATTTATTGGGTTGGATCGTGAGTTGCTTGATTTCTTTTTTACACAGCATTCAAGGGACCCTCCATTCTGTCGACCAGGTTAGTGGTATGGGATGTCAGTGCTTCCCTTGTACCATAAACATGATGAAACTTTTTAAGTTGGAAGGAGTTATTGCGCAATCATATCTACAAGTAAAATGGCCGTCCACTCTTATTTTTCAGTCATCTGAGCAAATTTGAGTTGAAGGGCGAATAACATATTGCGATAAACCACAGAAGCAGATGCATTGTGTCTTATTTTCATCATAAGTTGCATTCTCACTTCATGCAAGGCACACATCTGGCACTAGTCTAGCCGCTAAACCTGTACTTCTCCTGTGTGGGCGAGAAGAACCTTCTCTTCACCCACGCAGGAGAAGTATGGGGCTACCAGTCAGAATAATCTGGTGCATCCATAGATACTCTTCTACGTAATCTGTCTATGGTCTATCATATACAAACTAGCAAGGTCAATAGCATCATTTTTGGCAATTTCATAGAATTTGCATTTGAGTGTTTATTAGTGATAGTTTTATTTAAGTGATTTGTATTTGGATGACCTTGTAATCTTTCCAACACTTGCAGTATTTGAACATAAAGCTCATGGAAATCACAATTCCCGATCCTGACAAGTACCCACATATGGTGAGACTAGTCTAGAGGTATAATGACTCCAGAGCTTGCGTGTGTGAGAGTGCAACTGTTTGTACAGTTAAGACTGTTTTGAGCCAGTTTATCGGTTTTGATTCACCTTAGTTTGATATGACTTGATGGTTTGAGTTGTCCTTGCATCTGTGTGTGCATGTAAGTTTAGTTTGCACAGCGATCTATATTCAGAAATAGAGTTCACACGCAAAAGTTCATGTTGTAGGTCAAGGCCTACAGGCTAGGTAGCAGTTTGTGCTGGGAAGAGCTTTTTGGCATGCCTAGTGGGACATACCTGGTGTGTTGGTGTGATAAAACACTGTGTCCTCCGTTATCAGCCATTGTTCTCCATTGTGTAGCTGTCAGTAAAAAACTGCTTCATTAGGGGATCGATTTAAGACCTTCTTTCAAGACTACCTGGGCTAGGCTAGGTTTGGTTGCCCTAGACTTTCATAACCATTAGGTCTGTTAGGGAGGCAGGAGGTGGTTGTAGGTCTGTTAGGGAGGCAGGAGGTGGCTGTAGGTCTGTTAGGGAGGCAGGAGGTGGCTGTAGGTCTGTTAGGGAGGCAGGAGGTGGCTGTAGGTCTGTTAGGGAGGCAGGAGGTGGTTGTAAGTCTGCTAGGGAGGCAGGAGGTGGCTGTAGGTCTGCTAGGGAGGCAGGAGGTGGCTGTAGGTCTGCTAGGGAGGCAGGAGGTGGCTGTAGGTCTGTTAGGGAGGCAGGAGGTGGCTGTGTGTCTGTTAGGGAGGCAGGAGGTGGCTGTAGGTCTGCTAGGGAGGCAGGAGGTGGCTGTAGGTCTGTTAGGGAGGCAGGAGGTGGCTGTAGGTCTGCTAGGGAGGCAGGAGGTGGCTGTAGGTCTGTTAGGGAGGCAGGAGGTGGCTATAGGTCTGTTAGGGAGGCAGGAGGTGGTTGTAGGTCTGTTAGGGAGGCAGGAGGTGGTTGTAGGTCTGTTAGGGAGGCAGGAGGGGCTGTAGGTCTGTTAGGGAGGCAGGAGGTGGCTGTAGGTCTGCTAGGGAGGCAGGAGGTGGTTGTAGGTCTGTTAGGGAGGCAGGAGGTGGCTGGATGTCGCCCTTCCCTGGGTGGTGAATTCCATACATTAAAACCTTTACTTTGTGTAGCTGTCAGTGAAGAACTGCTTCATCAGGGGATCGACGGTGAGGTACATTCAGTTGCCTGCAGACGAAGTTGACACAGCTCTACTGCAGGATGCTACCCGGAAAGAGGGGAAAGGACAGTAGTCAAGGTTTTTCACTTCTTAACTCCATGTTCGTGTGCGTACTCTCAAACTATCATGTTGTAATCCTTGTGTGTTCTGCATCAAGTTGTAATGTTTATTTTATACTTAAATATTTTAATTTTTTCCAACATAGAAGCTTATGCATGTACACATCACATTGCAATGAAAAATTGATTAAAAATTTCATTAAATCTAATCAACATCTAAATTGTATGATAAGGGTATTGCTGGTTCGAAGACTGCCTTACACTTTATCCCATAGTTGAGATCAAGGTATCCCAAATGAGGCACAGCAACAGTGCAGCCCTTGTCATCAACAATGATAGGCAGACCACCTCTGGATACGAGAGGTGGTACCCTTTTTGAACGCTTGTTGCGTCTAAATCCCTTCTTTGCAAGGATGTGGTCGGAGGAGAGCATGTGTCGCACAAACAGCGATTTGAATGGAATGTGCTTGTCATGAGATACTTTTGAGACCGATATTCTGTACCTGTTGTCCCAAAGCACACTCTCCCCTGGTTGCAGCAGCTGGGTGAGATTATGGTGCATGTTTTTTGTAAGTTGGCGTACGACCAGGAGACAGTTAGCTTTCCTGTCAGGAGAGACTACACAGTATGAGAGTGATGCGGCCGTCTCTGGTAATGCTGCTGTTGCAACCAGGCCATTGTAAACACGTGCGAGGTTTTTCATATTGCCAGAAATGATCCCAGAGATGTGGTTGGACACAAGAGAGAGCACTCGCTTACCCACGGGTGGTGGGAGGTTGTAAAAGGGATGGAAAGCAATCCGTGCATAACCAAAATTCTGGTCAACAGAGACAACACGCACAAGGGCGTCCAAAGCTGGAGGAGGGGAAGAAACAAAGAAAGCATGATTCTAGCACAGATACGTAAAATGCACACACTTCCCAGTAAAACTTACAACATGCAAAAAGTGTTGGATGATTTTCAGTTTCAGTACAAACAAAATATGCAGGAGGGAAAGTTAGTGTGTTTGATAAGCTTAACGATAAATTTGTAAAGTAACACTTGAAAATATACACACAAGAACTCACAAAAAGGATTTGGAAGGAACAAACCAGAATACCAAATCACAACGACAACAGCGCATGCAAACCACCTTGGGAGAACCGTACAGACGTTGTGTATACTATAGGGGAAAGCACTTCGTGTGCCAAGGGCACAGAGATGGGCACAGAGATGCAAACATGTACTGTGCATCTGAACCTTATCAACACAGACCTCAGGGGAGTGGGACCAATGCATACCACCAGTGACAACACTAGCACACACCACCTCACCCTCTTTGTCTATGTCTCTACCGATGGCCTGAACACTCTGAAGCAATTGAAGGATGCTTGGCTTAATCCACTCCTGGCTGTCCAGTACCTTCCTGATCCTGTTCCTGTAGTACTTGTCAGCTTCATTGGAGCTGTCTTCCACCCAAGGCAAACCATTCTCTGTACAGATTCCTTTTAGCTCCTCCTACAGTACAACATACAATCATAGCATACATAGTACATGTAGGGACATAAACACGGAGGGGGGGGGGGGGGGTCTGTGGCATAATTGCCGGAGCAAGTGATTCTGAGACTGGGCCATGGGATGAATGAAGGATACCTTAGTACATTCCAGCAGAGGTCTGACGATGCTGACGTCCAGATGTCCAATCCTTGCACTGACCGGGCTCATACACTTCAATCCAACCAGACCGCTCTCGTTTCCCAGTCGGTTGACAAAGGTCTCTACAGACCAAACAAGGATCACGAATCATTGCTGTAACAATACTGTAAGGAGTAATTGCATCATTGCTGACAAGGATTGCTTAATATGGGGCATATGTACATAAGAAACCAACAAAGCTGATCCTACTAGTGAGGTTGCCTGCCAAAAGGGGTACTACTGTACCAGCAAATGTGGCACTACAAACATTTATAGGATGTAGTGAATTTCTGACCCAATGTGGGTTTTCACTACAAATTTATTTGGAAATTGTCTTGTCAAGGGGAAGGGGGCAAAGGGAGTCGAGGCAAACCCTGTATCTATGTGTATAAGCACACTGTTCCTTCACTGTAAAGGAGTTCCCCCCCTCAATGCAGCCTGGTTAGTGAGCACCTACTGTACACCACCCACCTAGCTGGTCCTCCATGTGGTGTCCAAGTAAGAGTGTCTTAGAGCCTGTGGACCGACAGTGCTCAAGGAGAGCATTGTAGCGCAAGTCGCGAAGAAACTGCTGGCGTGAACCACGCCGGCTCCCCTCCACTGGTACGATGACATGATCCACACCTGAATAGCACACAACGCAACATGCTAGCATTGAGCTAAAGTGTAGCATGCATCACTTCCAACTGCACATGTTTGTATGGCCAACACACAAGTGAGTGTGAGTGTACATTACATAAATGTTGGAGTATAGGTGCACTCATACACAGCTGATATATGTATAAGAGCACACACACACACACACACACACACACACACACACACACACACACACACACACACACACACACACACACACACACACACACACACACACACACACACACACACACACACACAAACACACACACACACACACACACACACACACACACACCTAGAGAATGTGCAATGCTCTTAGCCTTTAAAGCATCGTCCTTGCTTTCTGCCCTCACTCTGCAACAAAATACATTTAAAAGAAAGCCTCAATGTTTCTTCAGACAAGAATCGAAATGCAAAAAAATTCTATGCTAAAAGGACACGTGGTCTTACTTGTGATCCACGGTAACCGCTCTGACGTTCTCAAACAGCTGCTTAGCTACGTACAGCAGCGCCACGCTGTCCGGCCCACCAGACAAAGCCACAACTGCAGAGAACGGTACAATAGAGTTGAATTCTGGATCAGCATTGAAAATGGAACTAAGCACTACAGAAAATACTTTACCTGCTTCTTTCTTGCAGATGGCCAATTCTTGCAAAAGACTTGCAGTTTTTGTTAACGCCATTTTTCTAGTTAGTCTGGCGTTGCCGACCCTATCCTCCATTTTTATGACTGGCCACTACAGTGTATAGGTATAATATTATTGTTATCCTGTGCAGAAAAAGCCCCTTTGGTAAGGAGCCCCTGAATGATTCTAACTAATCTTTGGAATCTGCTGGCATTTAACGAGTGCTTGAATTACGAATGCCAAAATTGCACTACACTGTAACCACTGATGTTTTATACATGATACATGTAATATGGTTACTACAGCCATGCATGCATGTTAAGTATTGGTGGTAATAGTACACCTAGTTGTAGGCCAAACAGACTGCAGTAGAGTATGTGGCATTTCTGAGTTGTGGTTGCCCAATATCCAAACACCCGGTGGGTTTCAAAGTGGAGTACCAAAGGGTAATGTACTAACCAATGCAGTTTAGGAATACTGGATTCAGGGAAAAAAGCTTTACTGGAGAAATTCACAGCATAAAGAAGTGCTGCTCTCCTTTTGGTTTCACCATATGCAGTATAGCTAGGAACACATACCCTTGGAATATGTACTTCTCTTAACAAGAGTTGGGTCAGCGTAAGCATAGCATGTGTGGATGCATCCCCAGGGCCCAGGAACTGTAGAGTTGCACAAGAGTGTAAAACCTCATAGCATTGTCAGCATATCCCAGGGGAGTCAGAGAAAGTGTCCATCAATGTCAGAAATTCATTAAGAGGTCCATACAAAACATCATCTGCAACACACAATTCTGTCCCTCATCATTTACATAGCAAATTATCCATTGTAGCTTTGAATTATAACCATTATATATAACTGAGTGCATGATGATGTTCCTGTTATGTCTGGCATATATGACCCTTCTCCTCCATTTTTTATGATGTCATCCATTGTTTGAATGAAATGGTAGAGAGCGGAAAAGGGTCTGGCTATTCAAGACTATGCCAGCATCAATTGAAAATTTCCCCCCTCCAATACTGTAAAGCATCGTCAGACATTCTTTTCAGTTTTCTCAAAAGTCAAATGGACGTGTACATGAGCCTGTGTCATTTGTGGCAATAAAATACAGTACTGTGATTTCTATACTTTCATGCGCCAAAAGTCATATGCATTTTTATATCCACACAAGCATGGATTCAAGTAAATTATCGTTTTCTATCACAAAATTATGGCCTATGAAATTCCTAAGTTTTAATTTCAAAATGAGCGCACGGCTTGAGTGTCTGTGATTCATAGGAAGACTAAGAGATGTCAGCTAAAAACCAAGATTTAAAACTGAAACTTTGGGTGGTAATTCATATTCATGGCACACATTCACTCACCATGAAATTTTGTTGACTGGAATAAAGTTGCATGATTCAAAGTGTATTCACTGTCTAAAGTGTATTCATAGTTGTTTCCGAAAAAAATATTGCATACTATTATTTTGGTACGCAAGGTACTGTACCTCTGCGTGATGACGTCACTCTACTTGTCCAGAGTTCTGCAAAGACAGTCATTTTGTCCTCGCGTTTGCCCACTAGCTCCTCAGATAAGCTGCCGTTTTAAAAGGGAGGTGAGTGTCCCCAAGAACGTTATTGCTTGTACCTGCGCAGCACTTCCTTTTGAAATCCTCATAGATACGGATTGAAGAGATGCAAGCCATCACTTTCTACGTTATCCTACTGTGCGCATTGACTTCAGATAGAGTTAATTCTCAGTCAGTTGCTTGTCAGAACGCCTACAATAGTTTTCAAACCCTGTCTACCGCGTGTCGGACGGCTTTAGGATTCGTCTCTGGTGGGAATCCTTTAGCTCCTCTTCGACTCGGCACTTTCTCGGACTCCAACCTGGATACCTTGTGCTCGTCCAGCTGCGTCATACAGTTCACCTCCTACTTCGGAAACTGCATCACACAAGGAAGCATTCCAGGAACAGCCGAAGTACGTTCAGGAACACAGCAGATCGAGTTTTAGTGCTCAGTTGTGCATGCATGTGGCTGCATGCATGTGGCTGCATGCATGCACCACAGAAGGTGCCTAGGTATTAGAGCGTGTAGCTATGTTTATGCTGGATAATGGGTCTTTCAGATTTACTTGACGTGTTAGTTATGAACAAAATTTTTAGTTTCTGGCAGTACATAGTACATATTGCAGTGTAAAAAAGCACACATTAGGACTGGCTCGGTGAAGTACCAGAGTTAGTAGTTCTACTTAGTACATGCTCCTGGATAGTAAGTACTCCTCATTCTGCCCCTCCTATGCATGCTTTGCAGTACATAAATCTGTATTCGGGATGATAGTAAGTACCTCTGATATATAGGCAGTACTACATTAATTTTGTCTTCCCTTCGAGGTACTTACTAAGCAAGTTCTGCTGTACCTTTAATGGAAAGGGGACACATGCAGGAATGGGTTGTCAATTTTGAAAAAAAAAACTTCGAGGTACAATATGGCATTTGTTGCACAGGTCTAGGCAGCCAAAGAGCTAAACAGAGTTTGGATGAGCTTGGTGTAGTGTGCATATTCCTACATCCCTGCAGTTATATGTGGGATGTAGGAATTGCACATGGCACCCAGTTCACACAAACCCTGTCTAGATCTAGATCCATATGCCTAGCCCTATGCCTGTATAGCTGTAAGTATGTCTATCCTTGTGCCTGTCCAGCCCTGCATGTGTAACAAGCACCCCTACCTTGTTCCAGTGCTTTCTATGAACTGACAACCTCTGGCATGGTTTTAGCAATGTGGGTCACCTGTATTTTCCTTCCAACCCACTGATAGTTCATCAGTGGGACCTTTGACCCCGTTGAGGACACAGAGATGCGAAATGCCATCTGTCGCAAGGACTGTGCCACCTCAGAAACCTACTGCTATAACACAGTTATCTCAACTCTGGTAAGTAAACTTGAGGGTATATGATGCAATATCCATTGTGTATCCATGTAGTATGTTTATGATGGTACCTGACATAATTATTATGTGAAAGTGCCAAGAACTGCTGTCAGGGTTAGCGAAAGTGCGAAATAACCAGTGTTTCAATTCATTTACGAAGTGCTGTTTGATTGGAGCTCATCGACGATTCGTGTTACATGTACACACACACACACACGCACACACACACACACACACACACACACATGTACACACACACGTACACGTACACGTACACACACACACACACATACACGCACACACACAGGTTCACATGTGGGTACACAAAACATACATGGGTATACTCTTGTGTAAGAATGAGAAAACACATGTAGTATGTATCACCTGGTTTATGTTTGCCTTTCACTGCACATCCAGACAAACACTGTTTGTGATTCATCAACCAGTACCTGTTCTTCATCATGTCAAACTGCACTAGACAATGGAGGATGTTGCGCCCAGGCTGTGTTCAAGTAAGCAAGCAATATTCTGATGCACATTGTATCCTAGATCCAACCCTCAGGGAAGCAGCTTTTGTTAAATGTCCTGTTTTTCCTCTATCTACATGGCTACTTTGAAACCACAGATTTAAGAACCCGAGTGTGGAAACCACGTGTTCCCTTTGCTCATTCCTAGACAACTGTGTGCAATTCACTGTGAGTATGAGTATGACAACGTCTGCAAGTGTGTGACATGCATCATTGCTGCAGTAGTTCTTTGTATGCTATATCTACAGAGGACCTGTCCTGCTGATGCCACTTGTTCGGGTACCATTGCGCAAGCAACAACATCGGTGGCAGCAACAACAACAATAACAGCAGTAACAACAACAACAACAAGAGCAGCAGCAACAACAACAACAACCACTGTGTCACCAACGTCAACCACATCAACCACTTCCCAATCACCAACGGCAACACCATCAGCTACACCATCCCCGATGATGACAGAAAAACCAACTTCTGGTTAGTTCACTGTGTGTACCCATTCGAATTCATCACGGCATTCCCAGCACAGCACCATCTCTACACTATAGCATATGATGATATACGGCAGAGTATATGTTTCTCAACAAGCAGTATGAAGGTAGTTTGTAGGAACTATTATAGCTGGTAACATTTCACCAATAGAACATATTTATAATTTGTACTAACATGTAAATGTATGAATGTAAAAACTGGGCTAGGATGCTGCTCTCCCTAGAAGAAGGCCTATGTTGAGGGTAGGTCTACAAAGAGCAATGAAATCTTGCTAACAGGAATATATTATGATGAAGAAGTTTGCTGTTTCACACTATAATCTGGTCTTGTACTAAAATAATAGGACAAAACTTATGTTTATGTTCTTCATTCCACCCTTGCCGCCTTTTTCTGAAATCTCTTTCCATCTCTCTCTTCACCTTTCCACTTCTCTCTCTCTCTCTGTCTATCTCCGTATATCCACACACAGGATCATGGTCATCACTGAAGATATCACTTTCACTGTTGTTTGTGCTGGTGATGGCGGTAGCTGTGCACGTCATCGTGGTGATGTAACAATGCACACAGATCTGGCAAGGAAAACCTTCCATATCATACCCACAGCTTGCATAATGAATGGTTTGTAATTCCATTTTATAGTACTATTTTATAGTGAGACACAGGCAAAGTAGCACACTTGACTGGGATGAATAATTATTTTTGTATATTTTATAAATAATAATATTATATTATATTTACTCTGTGGTGAACATTGGCATGATTGACAATAATCATGCATGATAAATTATATAAATATAGATTACGACATAGACGGCGACGTACACTATATACTACGTAATATATAGTGATTACAATGAAATATAAATTTCTGTTATCCAATAATTCATCACAATCCCCCCCCCCCCCCCCCCATGGACTGATGGCCATTTCATGCAAAGCATCGAGTGCATGTGTTGCTACTGCATGTGTTTATTGCACGTTTCGGATTCAATGTAAGTTGGATAATTAAAATCAACATTTGTGCAAGCAAAATTCAATAATGGACATACACAACAAAATTAACAACCTACAATTATAATAGTGCGTTAATTTGCTAATGTTGGTCTATTACAATTCATCTTTTGACTCTTCATCTGCTGGAGGTGGTGGAGGTTGTTCGCCGGGTTGGCCGCCTTGTTGCTGGTACAATTTACTGATGATTGGGTTAACGATTTCCTCCAATTCCTTCTTCTTTGCTTGGAGATCTTCTGTGTCTGCTTCGGCGTTGCTGTCCAGCCATTCAATTGTGCTGTCTACTCCCTTCATAATTGTATCCTTCTCTTCGTCTGAAAGTTTAGCTCCGAGTTTTTCCTTATCACCAACTTGATTCTTCAGGGAATACGCATAGCTCTCCAGCTCATTCTTTGCATCCACTTTCTCCTTTAGTTTCTTGTCTTCCTCAGCATACTTCTCGGCTTCGTTGACCATTCTCTCAATATCTTCAGGAGACAATCTATTCTGATCGTTGGTGATTGTAATGGCCTCCTTGTTCCCACTTCCTTTGTCTTCCGCAGACACTCGAAGGATACCGTTCACATCAATTTCAAAGGTAACTTCAATTTGAGGAACACCGCGAGGAGCAGGGGGAATACCTGTCAAGTCAAATTTTCCCAAAAGATGGTTGTCCTTTGTCATGGGACGCTCTCCCTCATACACCTGAATGGTAACAACGGGTTGGTTGTCGGCAGCTGTCGAGAAAATCTGTGATTTCTTTGTAGGGATGACAGTGTTGCGAGAAATAAGCTTGGTCATCACTCCACCAACGGTCTCAATACCCATAGTGAGGGGATTAACGTCAAGAAGAACCAGGTCATTTACATCGCTCTCACCACTGAGGACACCAGCCTGTACAGCTGCACCGTAAGCAACAGCTTCGTCAGGGTTGATACCACGGTTTGGCTCCTTCCCATTGAAGAATTCCTTCACAAGCTGCTGTACTTTGGGGATACGCGTGGATCCGCCCACAAGAACAATTTCATCAATTTCGTTCTTCTTGAGACCAGCGTCTTCCAGCACCTGGTGTACTGGCTTCATAGTGGACTTGAAGAGGTCCTACAGATCAGCACAAAATACATAAATGTAACACACAAGCATCACTACACTGGGACTGACAGCAGTACTATAAAATACACATACACATGCATGCACACACACACACACACACACACACACACACACACACACACACACACACACACACACACACACACACACACACACACACACACACACACACACACACACACACACACACACACACACACACACACACACACACACACACACACACACACACACACACACACACACACACACACACACACACACACACACACACACACATACACACACACACCATGTTCAGTTCTTCAAATCGAGCTCTTGTGAGTGTCTCAGAGAAGTCATCACCATCAAAGAACGATTCCACCTCAACACGAGCCTGATGCTGGGAGCTGAGAGCTCTCTTTGCCTTTTCTACCTCTCTCCTCAGCTTCTGTACAGCTCTGTTGTCCTTGCGAACATCTTTACCTGTCTTCTTTTTGTAGAGCTTGATGAAATGCTCCATCACTCTTTGATCAAAGTCCTCACCACCTGTGTGATGAAGAAAACATGTCAGGTGAATAGTTGTGTGCACGTCCACTTGTGTGCAATTACAGACAATATCTACCCTCACTTCTGCACGCTTCAAACAGTAAGGACAAATATTACAAACACACTCTGTCCACATTTGTATTAACAGTCTATCCTGGAAACGGTGTCACTTCCTCATTCCTCACAGAAACTATAACATAGTGTATGTACACCCCCCACAGGAAGCAGAGCTTGTGATGGAGGGTCCACTCACCCAAATGTGTGTCTCCATTGGTTGCAACCACTTCAAACACTCCGTTGTCAATGGTGAGGAGGGAGACATCGAAGGTTCCACCACCCAGATCAAAGACAAGGATGTTCTTCTCTCCCTCCCTCTTGTCCAAACCGTAGGCAATAGCAGCTGCAGTTCTACAGGACAACACGAGAGAATTTTACATTACAGCAGATCAAGTGATTATAATATTATACACAAGGTACACATACCTACAGTATATCAGAAACACACACTGCACAATGATCAACTGTTAGATAGGAAATAACCCCCCCTCTCCCCCAAGCAAGATTTTCATAGGTGCTACTGATATCATAAATGACATCATTTACACATTTCATTATGTTTTTAATTTTAATCAGGTACTCAATTTTAACTTGAGTTCTACTCTGAGAATGCCCAATGACAATATTCCTTGTGGAAAGCAGGAATGTCTGGTCAATGCTTTTGAGGCCAAAGAAATACAAATATTAAATCAAATGAGACAATTCAAACTATCTGAGACAACCTACAAGTAGAATGCCGGAGGAAGGATTACAGAAGTTATCTTTTAGGAAGCAATTAGGATTTAGTGAAGAAGAAGCACGTGAAGTGAAGGAAGTGAAGTTCCTACAGCTCTTTGGTTCTCCTAGAGAGAGAACCAGTGGTAAGCTAAGTGCCTGGTACTACCACAATGGCTGTACTGTGTGCAGGCGATGCAAGCTGTGTTACTTCCACACGGCCCCAGCTGAGGGGTCTGCCCAGGGAGGCAAAGCAACAGGCGAGAATTCAAAATTTATGTGAACCTTTATAATCAGCTTTGGACCTTTCCAGGGTTCATTGCAAGGATATAAAAATCTACAGGGGATTACACTACACTGGCTAATCTACTACAGGGGATTACACTACACTGGCTAATCTACTACAGGGGATTACACTACACTGGCTAATCTACTACAGGGAATTACACTACACTGGCTAATCTACTACAGGGGATTACTCTACACTGGCTAATCTACTACAAACTCAAATTTTCTTACATGGTCTCAAGAATGGTCAGTTGGATGGGTTTTGTTGCAGCTGGATTAAAGCTATAACTAGATTATATGGATACAAACACATGCGCACACACCACTTGTGTTCACGTCTTACTCGATGTACAAACCCTTACAACAAGACAGCTCAAAACAGCTATGTACAAACTGAGATAATCTTTATCACATGGAGTACCAGTACACCCACGTTCTGCCTTAAATTCCCTTGCAGGTGTGTGTAGTTACCGCATATAGACACTCTACTATACAAGCATAAACGCGTGTACAAACTCACGGTTCGTTGATGATTCTCATGACATTGAGTCCTGAAATGGTTCCCGCATCCTTGGTGGCCTGTCGCTGTGCGTCGTTGAAATAGGCGGGAACGGTGACAACCGCGTGCGTCACTTCGTGTCCGAGGTATGCTTCAGCAATCTCCTTCATCTTCGTCAGAACCATAGCGCTAATCTCTTCGGCGGCAAAAGTAGTCTTCTGCCCCTTCACGTCAACTTGAACGTGCGGCTTGTTGTTCTTCTCCACCAAGGTGAAAGGAAAGTACTTCTTGTCATGCTGTACGGAGGAATCGTCCCACGTGCGCCCAATCAGGCGCTTGACATCGAAAACTGTGTTTTCTGGATTCGAGGTCAACTGGTTCTTTGCTGCATCTCCGATGAGCCTTTCTCCGTCAGCGGTGAACGCCACGTACGAGGGAGTAATACGATTTCCCTGATCGTTGGCAATGATTTCCACTCGTCCATTTTTGAAAACTCCAACACTAAATTAATAAAGATTGACAGAAACATAAATTGAGGGTAGTTTGATTTGATTGATCAAATTTGACGTTACGTACAGCTCAAGCAGAGGCTACCAAACAAGCTGCTACTAGTAGAATACAGTGTGGATAGTAGTACTCACCAAGAATACGTTGTTCCAAGATCGATTCCAATCACGGTACCTACAGAGTCTTTGTCTTTGTCTTTCTCATCATCAGCTAGTGCCCTTAGAGACACCAGTGACAGTAAAAGAACGAATATCATCTTCTGATTCATGGTTCCTTCTCTCACGAAGAGTCCGGTAAAGATTCTAAATTCACTCCTATCTGAAAATTGTTCTATAGGTTGCTACAAGGTGCGGTTTCTGCAAATAAGAGCGCTAGCGTTTCTCGTGGATAAATCTCATTGGTCAACGCTATCCGTCGACAAGAAATCTGATTGGTCAACGTGCGTCTGTCGGCACGTGCCACGTGCAGGACGCACTCGACGTATCGAGAAGTATCGTACACTTTCGTTCGCTAACGGGAACTAACGAAGTTTAAGTTTGAAGTTCAATTCGTACCATGGGCAAGCGCAGAGTAAGTGTATTTTTGCCAGGCAAGCCGTCAGCAGATTCTGGAACATTCTATGTCTTGTTTCCGATGTTAACGATGTTGGCCTGTTCCTGTGTGTGCAGAAAAAGAAGCGAACTCACGTGCAAAACGTGGAAGAGAGAGAGGGAAAGAAGATTCCTAAGAGCTTTGTGATGGAAAGAGGCGATGTAGGTAGAGCTGTCAGCAAGCTAGTACTAGACATGAGAAGAGTGATGGAGCCGCACACTGCATCTAAGCTCAAGGTAAATTTCGGTCGTGCTGTATCAATGTGTATATACCACGTGTGCAGCACGTGACATGTACCATGTGACCCAAATATTGATACAGCCATCTCGCTTTCTAGCTAATCTGTTCAGTTCTTGTCTGTTTGTCATTAATTACTTGGATTGTACACCATGGTTTTTCATGTCTTGTGCCTATATTATTATGATCTCTCCAATGATTTGTTAATTAAGTGTTGACATGGTAACAGGATTTCCCTTATCCACAGGTCCAACATCGAAATGTGCTGAAAGACTTTGTGCATGTTGCTGGTCCACTGGGTGTGTCGCACTTTGTTATATTTTCAGCATCTGATGTTGCGACTAATGTTGTGAGTGTTCTGTGTTTGCTTGATTTATGTTCTACATTCATGATGAAGGGGTGAGAATCTCTTTCTGTCTTGTACACACACACACGCGCGCACACACTCACATGTACACACACCCTTTAAATGACAGAGATTTGCCAAAGTTCCTCGCGGTCCAACTCTGACATTCCACGTCAAAGAGGTCAGTTGAGCAATCACTGCTGGTTGAAATGAACCTCTGTACATTGTACTCTTTTCTCTTTCAGTTCTCCCTCAGTAGTGACATTGCATCCACTCTGAGAAAACCCGTCTCTGATCAGTTGCAGTTTCTGACATCTCCTTTGGTAAGTCTCTTATTGCACTACTTGTCTGGACGATCTATGTACAGTGTAGCTACTGATGTGCATGTACTTGTCTATGTAGGTACAAATATAAGTAGCGGGATATGGTACACACATGCACATGTTGGCACGCACGCACACACACACACACACACACACACACACACACACACACACACACACACACACACACACACACACACACACACACACACACACACACACACACACACACACACACACACCATATGTACATCTGTGTACATGCCTCTTGTTACATTTTTTATATTAACCCATCTTTCAGATCATTCTGAACAATTTCAACAATGAGCAAATACATCACAAACTAATGGCCACATTCTTCCAGAACATGTTTCCTACAATCAATATTCACACTGTATGTATTTTACGAATGTTAGCATATTGTGTGTGTGTGTGTGTGTGTGTGAGAGAGAGAGAGAGTGAGTGCATATGTGTGTGTGTGTGTGTGAGAGAGAGAGAGTGCAATGTGTGTGTGTGTGTGTGTGTGTGTATGTAGCCCACCTCAAACCTTATTTATTGACCCCAACTATCCCTCTTGCAGGTAAACCTGTCGGCTATGAAGAGATGTGTACTGTTTCATTTCAATTCTGAGACGGAAATGGTCGAATTCAGACACTAGTAAGCCACTTACATATGTATGTCAGTGCTTCAAATCTCATACGGTAGAATCTCTTTGTAACTAATCCCAAGGGTCATTAATGTTGTTATAACAGAAATTTGCTATAATCAGTTTAAATTTCATTTCTGCAGCATACACTGATACACGTGAAATTTTTTTGTTCACCATTATGTATGGAAATCACTGTGAGAGAGTACTTTATAGTGAGATTGTACTGTAGGAGGGAATAGGAGCAGTTGTACTGTTAGAGGGAATAGGAGCAGTTGTACTGTTAGAGGGAATAGGAGCAGTTGTTCTGTTAGAGGGAATAGGAGCAGTTGTACTGTTAGAGGGAATAGGAGCAGTTGTATTGTTAGAGGGAATAGGAGCAGTTGTACTGTTAGAGGGAATAGGAGCAGTTGTACTGTTAGGGGGAATAGAAGCAGTTGTACTGTTAGAGGGAATAGGAGCAGTTGTACTGTTAGAGGGAATAGGAGCAGCTGTACTGTATGTACATGTGTATGTGTGTTGTTTTCCCCCACTCAGTCACATAAAGGTGACCCCAGCAGGAATGAGCAGGCCCATCAAGAAGCTGATAAAGACTCAAGTCCCAGACTTGCACAAGTATAAGGACATTGCTGATTTTGTCATGAGGTTAGGTTTATGTGCAGCAGCAGTTGGAATATTTGTGCCACCCTCTCAATCTCAGCAAACTCACTCTGTACTGTATGTATGATATGCAATGTACCATGTTTGTGAGTGTGTTGTACACGCATTTTTGTTTCAAGCAATGCTGTGTTTTTCCTATGTAGTCTGTGTACATTTGCATACATATTTGTGTGTACACATGTGAATGTACAGTGGAACTCTCTTGATAGCAAACCCTTCAGATTGGAAAAATATTCCTATATCCAAAGTATTTCATCATCTGAAATGTAATTATTGTCTTAATATGCGTACAATGGGTATTAGAACTGTATTCCTTTATCCACAATATTGCTGTGCTGTTAGCAGTGTACGGGGGTGTTGGATGTAGAAGTGCATGTGTGTGAAATATACTCATTTTGTTGTGCTCTTCCTCCAGAGGCAATGTGTCTGAGAGCGAAGCGGAAGATGAGGAGGCCAAGGTCACTCTCCCCCAGGACCTCCCCGGTAGGGGGAACCTCAAGTCAGAGCAGAGTATGGTCAAACTGACAGAGGTTTGTGTACATTGCTACTGTGTTTGGGTGGGGGTGGGGCGAGGGGAGTGTCAGGATGTATACACACACACACACACACACACACACACACACACACACACACACACGCACACACACACACATGCATATGCACACACACACGCACGCACGCACGCACGCACGCACGCACGC
>CAUJGJ010000195.1:1182137-1184637 GCA_963170055.1 Halisarca cf. caerulea | reverse complement strand
TTAGACAAAGAGGACGCTGCGCATATGCTGCTGTCTGTTGTCATGCAAAATCAATTCAGACAACTTTCAGAGCTGCTCGACAATTCCGATTTTGATGTGAACATGGCGTTCGGTAGGGCCAGGAGGACTCTACTCCACTCAGCAGCTAGGTGACGATTTGTCATTGATTTTACCAATCTGTGTCATGTTGTGAGTGCATAGATGATATATGCATACGTATCTATGGTGAGTGGTACTGACCTGACATGCAGTCTGCTTTAACCTCACAGTGTAGGAGCTCTCGAATGCATTGACGTGTTGCTGCGGAAAGGGACAAACCCGAATGCTCTAGACCAGAATGGGGTGCATGCCCTGTACAATGCTGCCAGGAATGGGTGAGTCCGGGATGGTGGATTTTGCTGGTTGTGTCCATGAAGATGTGCAGTTTTATCAAAATAATATGAGTATTTTATACACATGGATTTGGTCTCGTGTCGCCTGCAAATGGCAGCAAGAGTAGGTCTGGCTATGTAAGACTAACATGGATTGTATGATATCTCTTTCACTGTAAACTAGAGTTGAAACTAGTCTTGTGAACCAGACCCCTATACAGGTATGTTATAAAATGGAGGACGGGTAGGGATCCGACTTGTAAGACTGAGTTGAATCATGAATTGCAAGTGGAAATGGTTCATTGGCTGGATTGTTGACTTCCATGTCAGTTTGTAGTAACTTTGTATGTACATAATTTACAGTGAAATTAATGGTGTAAAATGACAATCTTAATTTGTAAAAAATGTAGTATGATTAAAGCACAACCTTGGGAATTTTAGTGAAAACAGCGGGTCAATATTATGCAATACTGACCAGTTAACAGATCACAGCATCGTTTAGATGGTCTAAAGTAACTGTTGTTCTACTGTGTACTGTACAGTAAAACTTACGTAGATGGTAAGTACCCTCAAGGGAAGGGAAGGCAAAATACGTGGGTACTCACTATCAGAGGTACTCAATTGTATGTCTGAAACATTCTGTGCAATTGATCTGGGCTACATGGCAATCATGTTGTAAAGTTACATTGTCATATCTTGGCAAGTTGACGCAGCAATGAGTCTCTGCCACTTCGTATTCATTCATGCAGTCACTCCAAGTGTGTGAAACGTTTGCTGGAGGCTGGGTCTGATATCAGTTACCAAGACAACTCGGGACTGACAGTGGTACGTGTTTGCATGTACAGATCCTGTACTTGTTATTTCATTGACATTCTCCTAGCGTGAAACTGGTAGGATAAAGAGGGGTTCAGTTATTTGTGATGACGGGCCACTAAGAAACGACACTTGAAGGCCACAAACCACATGCATTGCTTCTCATCAGCTCCATGACAGGGAGCGCAGCAGTGTGGGAAGTGTAGCTGGACAGCTCAACCGTAGTAAACAGTTAGAGGCATTGTTCCACTTTACCCTAGTGTTGCAAATCATCCCACTACCCTAGTGTTACAAATTATCCCACTTTACCCTAGTGTTACAAATCATCCCACAGTACCATATCCCATATACATATGTACATGTGGCATAGCACACTATGGATCTACATATGTACTATTCTGGTGTCACTGACCCATTCCTCCATTTTTATGTAGTAATGTGTCGTGATAGGTAAAGAAAATAAAATGGAATGAGCGGTCTGGCTATACGAGACCAATTGGAGTGAACTATAATGTATTGGATTTTAGGGCATTACTACTTGTCTCTATGAGGTTACACCTCTCCGAAGCAGTTACCTGTAGATTACTACTTGTCTCTATGAGGTTACACCTCTCCAAAGCAGTTACCTGTAGATTACTACTTGTCTCTATGAGGTTACACCTCTCCAAAGCAGTTACCTGTAGATTACTACTTGTCTCTATGAGGTTTCACCTCTCCGAAGCAGTTACCTGTAGATTACTACTTGTCTCTATGAGGTTACACCTCTCCAAAGCAGTTACCTGTAGATTACTACTTGTCTCTATGAGGTTTCACCTCTCCGAAGCAGTTACCTGTAGATTACTACTTGTCTCTATGAGGTTACACCTCTCCAAAGCAGTTACCTGTAGATGGATGCCCGTAAATAATTTCTTTAACATGGAAACTGTGTACCCCTGTAGCTCAACCATACATGCGCTCATCTTTCTTGAGCGGTTTCCACTTAGGACTAAGGAAGACTAACTTATACCCCTGCAGTGTGTACTGCTGGATACAGTCTTTGCTGCTAGCGAATTTGAAGATTTATCTTCACTTTTGCATGTAAAACTGGCTAATAGTAACCCTTTCAGCCATATTTGATCCTTACTACAGTAACCCTTTCAGCCATATTTGATCCTCACTACAGTAACCCTTTCAGCCATATTTGATCCTCACTACAGTAACCCTTTCAGCCATATTTGATCCTCACTATAGTAACCCTTTCAGCCATATTTGATCCTCACTACAGTAACCCTTTCAGCCATATTTGATCCTCACTATAGTGCTTGATCATTTCTTTC
>CAUJGJ010000195.1:1174637-1177137 GCA_963170055.1 Halisarca cf. caerulea | reverse complement strand
AAATAAGGGTTTCAGATAAGCCAGTGTCGGATAAACCAGGTGTGACTGTACTTTAAAGTCTTCTACTGTTTGCTGTTTTGCAGAAACAAAATGTGAGGAACAGTCGTCTACACTAGCTTCTGTTGATGCAATGGCAGACAGGCTGTGTGCGGCCACACATGGGTTTGCCCTGTGTTGTAAGGCTCTCTCGAAGGACCCAACAGTGAAGTGAGGATTTGGTTTCAACTCCTATATGTTCTGTATGTAGTGCACAGCACATGGTGCTTGTATGTTGTGCCTATGTGTACATGTGTGCTATGCTCGTATGCTGTGTGTGTATTTTTTGTGTTGTGCTTGTGTGCTGTCCCTATACCTCTAAGCTGTGCTTGTATGCTGTGCCTATACCTGTGAGCTGTACTTGTATACTGTGCCTATATCTGTGAGCTGTGCTTGTATGCCATGCCTGTATGAGTGAGCTGTGCTTGTATGCTGTCCCTATACATGTGAGCTGTGCTTGTTTTCTGTGCCTGTATGAGTGAGCTGTGCTTGTATGCTGTGCCTGTATTTGTGAGCTGTGCTTGTATGCTGTGCCTGTATTTGTGAGTTGTGCTTGTATGCTGTGCCTGTATTTGTAAGCTGGGCTTGTATTATGTATGTAGTGTATCTGTGCCCTGTGCCTACATATGTGAATTTGTATGTACAGTAGAATCTAATTAATTGGAACCTTGATTTTCCTGCCAATAAGTTCTAATTAACCAACCACGTATGTATGTACTCCGTACGTTTGGATTGGTACATTTATCAATGGTTGAATTAAGCCAGATATTTAATAATCATGATTGTAATTATCAATATTTCACTGTGTATGTATGTACATGTGTGTCAGTATGTGTAGGTGGTCTCTGTTGTAGCCACCTCCAGCCATGATGTACGTCTGTATATTCTATCTGATGTCTGTACGTCTGTACATCTATCTGTCTGTACGTCTGATGTACGTCTGTATATTCTGTCTGATGTTTGTATGTCTACATCTGTCTGTCTGTACGTCTGATGTACGTCTGTATATTCTGTCTGATGTTTGTATGTCTACATCTGTCTGTCTGTATGTCTGATGTACGTCTATATGCTCTGTCCTAGATTGGTAGGGACGATGCATCCAACACTTGCCAAGTTTGTGGATGCCCACGAATCTGTATTCAAAGTGCTCCTTGCAAGGTTTGTACGTACAGTACATATGTATGCATGTAACCCGCACTGCATTTAAGAGTACACGCATACGTACGTACTGTATGTATGCTATTCTGGCTTAGCCGGCCCAATTCTCACTCGACCATTTTTGGGGACGGACATCACCGGGCAAGTAAGAATTGGGTCGGCTACGCCAGACTATATGTATGCAGAGTGTAAGATAATCCTGTACAAATGTACGTACATACGTACTTCCTACTTCCTGTAGGAACCCAACTCTCATTTTCCAACACTTTCACTTCCTCCTGGAACACCCGGAGCTGTTGCCTCGTTTTATGTACATCATTCGACAGCAGGTGAGTCTGTATAATATGCATACGTATATGTGGAATGTACATGTACATGTGAGATATGTACATACGTTTAGGATATGTACATACGTGTGAGATACGTACATGCGTGTGGGATATGTACACACGTGTGGGATATGTACACACGTGTGGGATATGTACATACGTGTGGGATATGTACATACGTGTGGGATATGTACATATGTGTGGGATATGTACATACGTGTGGGATATGTACATACGTGTGGGATATGTACATACGTGTGGGATATGCTGTATGTGCACATGTGATCTAAGACACACGTGATTTGAGTTGAGGTAGAAATATTATATACCGTGCGCTCAGAAACTTTCGCGGTTTTCGCGGTATTGCACAGCATCCGCAAAAATTAAATCCGCGAAAATCCTGTACAACCCTTGATGTTCAGTGCTATGCACAGGAGTCTTAGCAAAGAACAAAGAAGCAGGAGTGTCGAATATTTCGTATATTATACCGTTCATTTTCTCGTCCGTTATGTCGATCAAGTCATTCTTTACCCCCATCAGACGCTCCATATCTGACTAAAATCTGGAAGGCAGCTGGAGAAGATTAACTGCAACAATTTGCACTTGTATTGATAACCGTTCCACGGACTAACAAGCATGCTAACAAACAGAGCAGCCATTTTTCAGTGCATAATTTATATAGGATTACATATTGTTGAACTAATATAAAATCAAATCTAAGGTCCGCGAATTTGAAATCCTTCATCCACGAATAATTTTAGTACCGCAAAAATCCTCAAGTGTTGCGTCCACAAAAATTTAGTACCGCGAAAATTTCTGAGCACACGGTAGCTTATGCGTTTACGTCACACTATAGACGTGGCGTCACACTTTAGACATGACGTCACACTTCCGAGTGGCGAGAATGCACGCGCAAGGATAGAGAATATCCATTCTTTCAACTGTAACTGAACGCTCGACCGGAATATCAGAAAGGA
>CAUJGJ010000195.1:1137137-1167137 GCA_963170055.1 Halisarca cf. caerulea | reverse complement strand
GGGGCATTGAAGGGGTCAATATTAAATTCTTGAAGGATACCAGGGGATCGAAGGGGTCAATATTTTTGAGGGATACCAGGAGGCATCGAAGGGGTCAATATTCTTGAGGGATACCAGGGGCATCGAAGGGGTCAATATTCTTGCTGGTAACAAGATTTAGTGTTAAGCAATTTGTGTTGCAAAGGCGGTCCCATGTGCATTGTGTGTGTGGCATTGTGGTATTACAAAGTCACTCATGCATACACAGTACAGTTAAACTCTCTTGGTAAGTACCTGGGTTAGTAACTACTCCTGGATAGTAAGTACTCCTGGTTAGTAACTACTCCTGGATAGTAAGTACTCCTGGTTAGTAACTACTCCTGGATAGTAAGTACTCCTGGTTAGTAACTACTCCTGGTTAGTAACTACTCCTGGATAGTAACTACTCCTGGTTAGTAAGTACTCCTGGTTAGTAAGTACTCCTGATTAGTAAGTAAGTTACTCCTGGGCTAGTATGTACCTGGGTTAGTAAGTACTTCTGGGCTAGTAAGTATCCTGGTTAGTAACTACTCCTTGATAGTAAGTACTCATTGCTCTGTCCCTACCTCATGCAATACCATTGAAAGCACCTTGGATAGTGAGCACCTATTTTACCTTTCATTGAGGGTACAGTAGAACTTGGATAGTAAGTACCCTCAAGGGAAGGAAAAATAAGTACTCACTATCAGAGGTACTTACTATCCAAGGTACTTTCAATGGTATTGCATGAGGTAGGGACAGAGCAACGAGTACTTACTATCCAGGAGTACTTACTAACCCAAGTACTTACTGACAGAGTTTGACTGTACTTACTATCCAAGTTCTAATGTACTATTTAATATATATATATATATATATATATATATATATATATATATACAGAATAGAGGTGCACACTTATAACAAACACTGTTATAACAAATTTCTGTCTATATAAAGCTCAAGTCAACGTCAGGGTAGTGTATGGTAATAGAACAGAGTGCTGTCTATAACAAAGTTCTGATATGACACAACACTTGTGTGGGAATTTCCACTTTGTTATATCAGTGATTCACAGTATAATATATCTATCTATCTATCTATCTATCTATCTATCTATCTATCTATCTCAATATAATCAGAATGAATTATTATGTTTAAACATGAGCTGATCAAAAATGAAAGTGTTAAATCTTGCGATTAAAGAAATTGAAAGCTATAGTATTGATTGTTTGATCACAAAAGTAATTGCTGATATGCTCACACACCCACACACACACACCCACACACACGCACACACCATACACACACACACACACACACACACACACACACACACACACACACCACATACACACCTTATACACATATGCATACAACATCAAAAGTAAAATGAACCAACAGTAGAATATTATAAAAAGAATGAAAAAATCATGAAACATGTAAAATTATATGTAACTGGTCCCAAATTATCACAGTATGTGTCAATGTTCTTGAGACGATTTGAGGTGATCTGAAGTGTGGATTGCTAATTCCTGGGAGGGTAGGAGAAAGTAGGACTCGTTCCATGAGGCCACACCATATGAAGAGGCTGTGGACTTGAAGTTACCAAGGGCGTCACATTTGTGGTTCCATTCTTGTGAGTATGTAAAATCTGAATTTGAAGTGGAACTGGCACGCCTGTGCTTGTGACTTTTATGTCAGAATCCATTGGAAGTACAGAGCGAGAGACCATCTTGTGAGAAGAAGAAGGTGCAAGTGTTTGAAAGTTATCTGACAGTAGAGGAAGATGAGTTGGATGTTGTGGTCTTGTGATTTGACCAGATACGGGTAGCGTCGACGGCAGTAGACTGTTGCAAATGGGAGGGGTAAAGCGGACGGGAGGTAACCATGGCAACATGGGAAAGTTATGCTGTTGTACAACTTGCAGATTATTTGTGCAACCATTCAAGGGGTTGACAGGTGCTGATGTAGCCTGTACTGTATTGCTGCAAAGTTGAGGGCAGAGGAGGGGGTGTGAGGCGGTGAGAGAGATGGGCGGAGTCGGGAAAGACTGCTGTACAGACTTCATTGGCAGTACTGCAGTGAGTGCGTGTGGTGATGGAATGCCTTGCAGTGTGGGTGGGCTGTAGGTGAGACTTTCAACATCCCTTGATCCTACATGGAAGACAAGATATAGACGATGTGTGTTGGGGTGTGGGGGTGCGAGATTGAAGATCCAAAGTTACTGCATGATTGAGAATAGATGCAGCTGATGAAGACATTATGAACATTGGAACACTTGAAACAGGCACGACAGCTCAAACATGACCCTGGGAACTAGCTACGAGGTTTTGACTCACCACACACACACACACGTCCACACACACACGCAAACACACACACACGCACACACACACACACACACACGCACACACACACAAACACACACACACATACACACAAACACACACACATACACACAAACACACACACACACACAAACACACACACACACACAAACACACACACACACACACAAACACACACACACACAAACACACACACACACATACACACAAACACACACACATACATACAAACACACACACACACACACAAACACACACACACACACACACATACACACAAACACACACATACACACAAACACACACACACACACACACACAAACACACACACACACACACACACAAACACACACACACACACACACACACACACACACACACAAACAGAGTTGATTCTCACTAAAGGTATTTAGAAAGCCCCTCCACAAAGACAATATTACGATTACACGTCACTCGCTTGCCACTACGTTGCGCAGGCTCATCGATCTTGGAGTACGTACACCATGTGCAGCAGAGAGGGAGGGGGAGGGAGGGGAGGGAGAGGGAGGGGGGTTAAGGCAGCCGTAACTTACCACAGTTTTCCACACCCCAAGCCTTGATGTTCAGTAACGGTTAGCCAAGTTTTCTGAATCACCTCCGGCACCATAGCCATACACATGCAAACCTGCTCTCCTACCTAATCTCACCTTCTCTGTATATGTGTACAGAGAATTTATCCAAAACTCAATTAGGAGGTTGTCGGATGACAGAGTGACTATTATGGTGGCTGTACCTCATGAGATGGTCGGATTAGAGAGGTTTCACTGTACGTGCGTAATATTAACACACACACACACACAACCCCAACCCAGATAGAACCCCCTTCCCTTGGAATAGAGAGACAATATCCTTACATGCACGGGCACACATGGATTCGCACCCCACTTGTTCCATCTTCCCCCTCCACTGGAGTATTGTGAAATGAGAACGTGAAAGCGTACACTCGTAATCTTCCAACACACAATACACGAGGACAAGTCCAAATCACCAGTGCTAAAATTTCCATGTTAACACGACTTACTGCTAACAGTTTTTAATGTTAACACTACGACCTTAACAGCCAATGTATTCGTATGAAAATGGGGTGATCATTTGGCTTATCAACCTTTTTTCCGTGTGCATAGGGCAGTATGTGTTTTGTGCTCTGTGGTTCCGTGTTCTCACTGTAGGCAGGTGTACTTGTGGTTTGTTATGGGAACCGGCATGTAGTGTGTTCTGTATACATATTACAATGCACAGGACAGAAATACATGATCAAAGGTATACGGTCGGTACTTTTACTATTGCGATTGCTGTACAGCAAAACCTCTTTAATAAGGACACCATTGGGACCACAGTGAACAATCCTGTACAGTGAAACCTCTATAATAAGGACACCACTGGGATCACATTAAGCTGCCCTGTTTATAGACTTGTCCTTATTTCAGAGGATTCAATTAAATGTACACATGTCAATGTGAGGGACTTCAAATGGGACAGAGCAGTGGTGTCCTGTTAAAGGAGGTGGCTACAATTCAGAGGTGTCCTTTAATAGTGAATGCATTGTATCTTAGCTGTCCTCCAAACCATCGTGGTTCCCAACATAGAACCTGTACATTGCAACATATAGCCTGTACATTGCAACGTAGAACCTGTACATTGCAACATGTGGTCTGTAAATTGCAACATAGAGCCTGTATAGTTCAACACAATGGCTTGGAGGACACAGTATATATATGCATATAAATATATATATATATATGCATATATATACTGTGTCCTCCAAGCCATTGTGTTGAACTATACAGGCTCTATGTTGCAATTTACAGACCACATGTTGCAATGTACAGGTTCTACGTTGCAATGTACAGGCTATATGTTGCAATGTACAGGTTCTATGTTGCAATGTACAGGCTACTGTATATGTTGCAATGTACAGGTTCTATGTTGCAATGTACAGGTTATATGTTGCAATGTACAGGTTATATGTTGCAATGTACAGGCTACTGTATATGTTGCAATGTACAGGTTCTATGTTGCAATGTACAGGTTATATGTTGCAATGTACAGGTTATATGTTGCAATGTACAGGCTATATGTTGCAATGTACAGGCTATATGTTGCAATGTACAGGTTATATGTTGCAATGTACAGGCTATATGTTGCAATGTACAGGCTATATGTTGCAATGTACAGGCTATATGTTGCAATGTACAGGCTATATGTTGCAATGTACAGGCTATATGTTGCAATGTACAGGCTATATGTTGCAATGTACAGGCTATATGTTGCAATGTACAGGCCATACATTTGAATGCACGTGTCATATCCTGTCATGTACAGGCCATGCTTTACAATTGGCCAAGTCTATGTTGCAATCGACCAATTTTATGTTGCAATCGGCCAACCATGTGTTGCAATCGGCCAACCATGTGTTGCAATGAGCCAGCCACATGTTTCAATTTGCAGCCCCTGAATACCTAGCAATGTATATACACAGATTGTGTTACAAGGAATTGTGTCTGTGTTGCAATACGTAAGGGTGATGATGCAACAAGGTGTTGCTATGTAACACAATACATGTCTCCCTACACAACAGCTGGAATGCGCTGTCATGGGACCCTGTCAGTTATGAATACTAGTGGTAACATTAGCTCGCCCTTGCTTGTCCTTGTGTCTCATTGCATAGTAAATATGAACACTAAAAGAGAGAGAGGCATTTTTCTTGTATGTGAAGTCTACAAGGTCAACCATTTCTTGGAAAAGTAATGGCAACTTATCGAGATATTGGGTTACCGGAGCCCTCTGTACCTAGTACAGCTACTGACTGTGAACTCGGACTCCTCTAAACACTTGGATTGTCTGGAGTTGTAGGACCGCTGCAATTGCAATGACATCAGGGAATCAAACCGAAGGGTATTTCATCCAACACAGGGTAAAAATGAATTTTTGGGCTTGATACACAATACATATGGATTATTACACGGACATTACCATAATAATAATAATAATAATAATGTTTAGCACACACAAGCAGAATGTTTACTGTGTGCATGAGTCCCTTCATTTCAGGTAAACTTGAGGTCAGCATAAATGTGGTTGATTTAGCAAGTGCAATCACAACATGTTGATACAGAAATCATGCGGAGTGCGGTGAAACCTCTATGATAAGGACACCATGGGGACCATGGTCAACTGTCCTATATATGGAGGTGTCCTTATTATGGAGGTTTTATACATAGGTACACATGCAAGGGATTCAAACGGGACAGAGCAGTGGTGTCCTGTTAGAGGAGGAGGTGGCTGCATTTTGGAGGTGTCCTTCAATTGAGTACAACACCGCAACACCTGTCAGAGGACTGTGTGCCGCAGTAGACCCTTGCAAGTAAGATTCTTCCGCAATCAAATGCATTTTCTCTTGTATAGGTGCAGTTAAAACTCTTTACAACAGCACCACTGGTTCCACTACAACGTGCTGCTATAACCAAGTTGTTGTTATAACCAGTGCATTTTGTACAGAGACCAGTGAAACAGTTCCCAACATGTGTGTTGTTGTATCGAGTGACTGTGTAAAGAGATTTGACTGTACATACGTATGTACATAGCTGTACCTTAAACGAAACCTTTGTGTAACATTAACATCGATCATGATGTTTGATATCAATTTAGTCCAATCAAATGATCATGTCTCCAAATTCACGTGCGTGAGGATGGCAAAACCAGCACACATGTGTAGTAATTCTTTCGGTATTACATGTATCGTGTGTTTGCATATTATGCAGAATTCATTACACTATATATTTGGCTTACTAGGATAAGTATATTCTATAAGGGATATTAATAGATTAAAGGATTAAGGGATATTAATAGATATTAATAGATTCTATAAGGGATATTAAATTCTATATAAGGGATATTAAAGATAATATAAGGACTCCCAGCAAAATCAAATTAGCAATCAAAATTAGATATCAAAATAATACAAGATGTTTACTGCATATTTCCTGTTTACTGTTTGTTCCTATCTGCGTTTCCCTGACACAAACTACTGGAGTGAAAACTTCCTAATCCAACACTCAAAAAATGCGGCTTCAAGGAATGTTGAACTAGGATGCTGCTGTTTTGAGACTCTTGGCATACTTTGATATGGTGACATTATCTGATAAGGTGGTCGTATTAGTGAGAATTTTGGCTATGGAGGTGTCGGATTACTGATGCTTCACTGTATGCCTTAAAACGATTGTGCCTCTATTCACTCGCACTGAGGAAATTCACAGCAAGGGGACAGCTAGGTGGTTGCTGTACACAGGTTGCTGCTCAACACAAATATAACTTAACACATGTAGAGCAGGAAAGATTGGTGGTTGTAGACAGGTGCAGCTATATTCGCACGCTGTCTATGATAGCCTGGTTCATTTGCATGCAATCACATGGCGTGTAATGCTTGCATATGTCACTTCTTTCTCGCCCCCTTGGGCAATCACCGTCCAGCTGTCCTATTGAAAGCACATGATTGGACAAAAGCGATATGCGATAGCTCCTAATCACAACAACTGGAGCCCCTATTCCTCACGTATCCCCGTATGGCTGTGATCCCACGCGAGTATGCAGAGTGTATACGCTGCAGTACACTGGTCAGGTGACAATAAGAATGGACTCCCGGAGCAAAGCTGAGCACATGTAAACCTGAGTGGTGATACTATTGTAAGAAACAAGGTGCCCAATCACAATGCATACATCACCTGGCGCAGACATCCCATTTACACCTGCAGACATGCGTGTTATGAGATCGGATTACCACGAGCTATCTCTGCATCCATAACATTGTTAAATTGTACTCGTTAGCGCTAATTGGTATAACTTTCATCTAAGGATTAGAATACAATGATTGATATAGATGTTAATCGCTGATATTTGTAGCTGACGTATGTGTGTGCGCTCACATGTGTACATGTGTGTGTGTGTGTGTGTGTGTGTGTGTGTGTGTTTGTGTGTGTCTTGTGTGTGTGTGTGTGTGTGTGTGTGTGTGTGTGTGTGTGTGTGTGTGTGTGTGTGTGTGTGTGTGTGTGTGTGTGTGTGTGTGTGTGCGTTTGTGTCTTGTGTGTGTGTGTGTGTGTGTGTGTGTGTGTGTGTGTGTCTTGTGTGTGTGCGTGTGTGTGTGTGTGTGTGTGTGTGTGTGTGTGTGTGTCTTGTGTGTGTGTCTTGTGTGTGTGTGTGTGTGTGTGTGTGTGTGTGTGTGTGTGTGTTGTATGTGTGTGGTGTATGCGTGTGTATGCGTGTGAGCATGTATGTGGTTAGTATAAGATGTGGTCTAAGCATCCATATCAATGTTACAGATGTGTGCACACCTTGTGTACAAGAGTGTAGGCTAACAAGCATATTTGTGTTCCAGCGCATTCGACCGGTAGCGCAACCAAAACACAATCACGTCACTACAAGACCCACACACACACTCACGTTTGGTCAGCACATGCCCTACTCTTGAACTTGTACCTGATAGTGAATTTGCGTAGGTGCCGCGTTGTTGCACACTGGTAGACACAGGCAGGACTTGTACCGAGTGTACTGGGTGTGTACCAGATCTCTCATGTTCCCTACATGATTTGAGTTGCAGTTCCAATTGGTAACATCTCATACAAATGACACCTTCAGACATTGCTGGAGGTCAAGTGTACATAGAGCGACCCACACAAGCACACAACAAGAGTTGCTTACAGCACGAGACAAGCGTATTCAGAGGTTATAATTGGGTCAGACAAGAAAGATATGCATAAATTTTGCATTATTCATACAAACAAGCATATTTATTATGCTAATAAATGTGTATGTATATATGTATAATATGTATTGTATATTATAAGTGTATCTGTGTGCCCATGTGTGTGTTAAGCACATATATGCCAGGGCACACATGTGCATATATATACACGAACACACGTATACCCCCCCAACACACACACACACACACACACACACACACACACACACACACACACACACACACACTCCTTATATTGAGATCCAAATGAACAACCAACCTTATCAGGTTGTTCAGACGTGTCTGCAGTACCACTCGTTGCTGGCGTAATTGAGAGATTTCAAAAGTTTGAAGAATTCTTGTGTACTGAAAGTGCTGCAAAACAACCAGAACACCACGATGATATTATTATCTATAATATGAGGAAAATACTTTCTCTGTGTCTGTGTATAGTATGAGTTGGTTAGCATTGTGATGTGCAAAAAGGAACATTGTGGATGAGAACACACGTAAACAGATTACACAAGTAGTTCTGAGTTGCTTGTGCCATGATGTGGTAGAGACAAACCTGCTAATCCATCCTAGTTTCTGAAAAACGAATTAAAATACATGTACTGAATGCAAACCTCGTTAATCCGCCAACCCGGCTAATCCACCATAAAACTGGCATCCCCAATTGTGGCGGATTAGAGAGGTTCCACTGTAGTTTGTGGTAGTTTGTATTTGGTATGTGGTAGAGCTGCTCGGCAAATACCTCGAAGGGAACACAAAAATCAGTACCACCTCACAGCCAAGACACATAGTATGTAGTGGTTCCACTGGTGGTCTCACACCTGGGTTTCCACTGGCGGTCTTACACCTGGGTTTCCACTGGTGGTCTTAAACCTGGGTTTCCGCGGCCAGCGTACAAAGTAAGGTAGACACAAACTGTACATGTGTAACATGAGATGAGTTGAACAACGTATGACCGTTATGTACGTATGGCTATATACAGTACATGCATGGTGTGGTTATGTATGCATAGCAACGGAAGTGATACCATGGAGATATTCCGTGGGTAAAAACTTGGTAAGAAAGGGTCTCAGAGTGAATGTTGACCATGGCAAACATGGCGAAAAAGTGGTATGTTCTGCTTTAAGTTAGTGTTTTTCATACAGTGAAAAGTCTCTAATCCGACACTCAATGGGGCCAGATTAGGAGGTTGTCGGATTACAGAGTGACTCTTGTCATACATTTATATGGTGACTGTACCTCAAATGTGGGCCAGAATAGAGGGAATATTGGTTTATGGAGGTGTTGGATTACAGAGGTGTCACTGCATGTGGAATGTGGTCGTTAGCCAAAGCCTGGCTATGGTGCTACGGTAGCTTAGGGTCACTGCGTGCGTGTATAGAGTTCTCTGTGACTGTGCACGCAGACTGGCTGACATCTGGAATGTAGCTGTCCCATTTACACAACATCACAAGTGGTCCTCTAATTGTAGCACTAAATTGTTTAACACAAAATAATGTACACGCAGTAGTGGCTGCGATGGATCAGAATTAATAATCCCACAGAATACACAAAGTATTAATATTCCAGAGTGCCTGTGGAAGTACTGCTCTAAGGAGATTCCATAATGTGGAAGCAACACAAATACCTTTGAGTTTGAATATGTAGTGTTAGTAGTGAGAGAATTCTTCCTTGTGAACCAGATATCAACTTTGTATCTATGCAAGCAACGTTCACGATCAGCATCATTCTTCACCATATAACTATATGCAAATTCATTGTGCTTTCAACGGAACCTGTTCTCTCCCATGTAGAAACATGAAATACTGTTGACACCCCACCTCGGACCGATCTCCGGACAACCGTGAACCTCATTAGTCAGTGAAGACTACACCTACAGACACAAATGGAGGGGTGTGTCAGCATGGTTTGCCACATAATGGTGGGCGTGACAGTATAGTTCTCAGATGTGTACATGGGTGTGCCAGGATGCTCGTTCCTCTGCGGAGGGGTATGTTCGTGTTGCCAGTTCCGTGTAGAAGGGTATGTTTTCAGCTGGTAGCACATACATGCATTTGGACGTGCTCTGTATGTAGCTAATTGCCTGACCAATGTGCATGCAAAGTGGTATAGTGGTATTATGTTCATCCTTGGTACCGTCGGCATTCGTATATATTGCATGGTTCCGATTAGCACAAATGCCCAGTAAGGGGATGTGCCCAGCTACAGGTGCCCCCATAATCGGATGCTCCATGGCACCCAAAGTAGGTGTCAGATTACAGAGGTTGTCGAATTATCCAGTGCTTCTTAGTACAGTCAAACATGGTGATTCTCCTCAGAATGTGGTCAGATTAGAGAGAATGTTGGATTATTGAGGTGTTGGATTACAGCGGTTCACTGTACGCACGTACTGCTGAGTACAAGGGGCAGCTCCGTCTAGCTTGCAGTCAACCTGCCGGGATGCATCTGATCAAATGTGGAACATTGATACCAATTTACTCAGTGATTAGGTGAGCGGAATTGATATCGGAGTGATTGAAAGGGATAATTCGTAATTTGTGAAAACAATGAAATGTATACAATGTAGGAAGTTGCAGGATGAATTATCGATGAAGATATAATTGAGAGACTTAAGTACAGAAAAGTGTCAACACAAGTCATCGCGTATATACTTGCTTAGATGTTTATCTGACTATGTATGGCTTCAAAAAGAAGTATTGGTAGTACTGCTGTACTCTGCATATTCAATATAATATGATATTATTATTGCAAGAACACAGTGAAACCTCTCTAATCTGAGTCTCTGTAAATCGCCTAAACCGGTCACACTGTCTAAACCGGTCACACTGTCTAAACTGGTCACACTGTATAAACTGGCCACACTGTATAAACTGGCCATACAGTCTAAACCGGCCACACTGTTTGGTCCCAAGAGTCACCCACATATTGGAATTGTCCTCTCTATTCTGACCACCTCTGTAATCCGGCCAAATGTCTTGGTCCCAAGGTGGCCGGATTACAGAGGTTTCGTCATAGTAGGGCATGCAACCTGCTTGTGCAACCACACACATGTGTTGCCCAACCATTCGCGTAGAATTGAAGCACAGAGTATACAATATGCACAGCAACATTGTTACACAGTAAGTAGTACAGAGAATCTCTCTAATCCACCAGCCCGGCCCACTAATCCATCCTAGTTTCTGAAAACCGAATTGTGATGCATGTACTGAGTGTAAACCTCGTTAATCCGCCATAAAACTGACATTCCCAATTGTGGGGGATTAGAGAGATTTCACTGTATCTCTCTGGCAAAGATGAGGAAAATGTATCTGAAGTATTATAGAAGCACTGATGTCTGTAATCTTGATATTGATAACTCCCCTGAGCTGTAAAATGACAATTTATTTGTATGCACAGAGACTATTCCTAGGTGTGTGTGTGTGTGTGTGTGTGTGTGTGTGTGTGTGTGTGTGTGTGTGTGTGTGTGTGTGTGTGTGTGTGTGTGTGTGTGTGTGTGTGTGTGTGTGTGTGTGTGTGTGTGTATGTGCGTGTGTATTTGTCTGTGTGTGCGTGTGTGCATGCCTTTGTGTGTACATGTGTGTGCGTGTGAGTGTGTACATAGTTCTGCTTCATTTGAATACAAATTGATGGCTGCTTGTGTGCTACATAGACAACCCGACTCTAATACTATTGAAGTATTCAAGACAGAGATGTGGGCGGTGCTATTCTACATTTCCCACTTGACAAACCTGAAAATCTGTTCCTGTATAGTTCTGTATTACAGGCCTACTCCCTCATTGTCACCCTCTTAACTTGCTACAACTGCTGCATATGCTTGATGTATGTATGCTCACGCCGGACAAAGACGGTTTATGCATGTAGAACAGGACGTACAGGAAGCCAAGCATGTAATGGAACAATTGCACCAGACACTATTGGCAATCAGTACATATAGTGAGGCTCGATTGTGTTTGGCTGGTGTCTGACCAACCCTTTACAATGAACCCTTCTAATCTTGACCCCTGATCGAGTTGCAGACACTCCTCTAATGTGGACACATGCAACTGGAACCAAAATCAAGGATTCTCCATACTTTGCTGCAGTATATCTTCAACCCCTGAAAGGAAGGCACTTCAACAACCAGCACACACGATCCTTTCTGGTCCCAAGGTGTCTGGAATAGTGGGGCACCCCTACATACAGCAACATCCAGCAGGTTGAACTATGTAGAGCACTTAGCCATCTTGATATGTTCGCACATTGGATGACGTCACACCAAATGGAGGCCGGGGTAGCGGGGAACCTTCCATATTGCACAGACATTACTGAGAGTTCTTAGACTCCAATACTTTGTGATCGCTGATCATATTGTACAAAAACAAGCAGTTATTAATACTGTATTTTATGCATATTGAATTCACTGTCCATTAATTCGTCTTGTTCACCAAGTCTAAATTCTATTTTTCTAGCTAAATTCTCAGTGTTCTCATTGTTATACGGTGAAGTGCAGGAATCCATGCTGTCACCAGTCTTGCCTGTATAGACTTTGTACACTACCTGCTGACTTAATGCTCGACTTAGAGTCAATGCATGATCAAGGTATGCATGTACGCATGTGGCTGGCTTGATTTGAGATTCTACAGTGGGACACATCCATGTACAACTGCATAGCACTTAAGGGATATTCTGAATTGACGAAATTTAAATGTAGCTTTTAATGTCTGTTGAATGTGACTGTAGTGATTTCACATTTAATTAATTGTTACTGAGCGCTCTGTCTGTGTCTGTGACACATGCCTCAACATTCATTTAGTGATTTTGATGTATTTCCATCCCTATTTGGACAATTGGCGGCGTCTTAAGTTAACAGGCACGCGTATTGGCAAGTACACGCATAACAGCTAGTGATACAGTCATTTACACACAAGGGAAGCGTAACACAAAAAGAGGCAGGGACAGATTTGTAGTTCAACATATTCAGGATTTTTATTGCGGAACATCCCACTCGCTGCAACCTTATCTCCTCCCTGTAACCAATGCGTTAAATCCGACTACAGGCACTTGGATATGGTGCAAATACAAGGTGCAAAACAGCACAACCCTTGCATCTAATCTGAGGTGCATCTTTATATATAAAGGTGCCCATTTGGTGCTCTTTGGTGCATGGGTTTTATCACATTATTGGATGTATAAACGTGTGAGGTATATAGGGTTGTAATATTATTGTGAAAGGACATGTGCAGGTATATATGATGGGTTTGCATGTGCATGCATGATGGTTGATTGTTATAACTGACCTGAATGTCCTTTGCAGCTGCCTGAATTATGTGAATCTTGGACTTTTTGATTGGAGGACGAATCAAAACCTTGCAAAGTTTCTTTATCGTGCTGTTTGCAGCTCTTCTTCTAAGAAGTGCATTATTCAAAGAAGCAGCATCATACCAACACATGACATACAAACTCTACAAACAATGTAACAGAATAGTCCCGATAAATTTAAGAAAGTCATGTTACATATATATACGTTGATGTTTATGCTGAATTTCATACCCAGATTACTTTTGTTTATGTATATATGCTATTGCACTGCTTGTTGCATTGTTTAAATCATGAACATGATACATTACCAAGCTAGCAGTAACCAGCATCATCTACATACTAAAAACCATGCATGCAGTATATGCATGTGAACACTTGCAACCATGCCTTAACACTGCATGGCTGACAAGGGCCAGAGATCAGTAGTACCAGTTTTAAATTAGTTTGTGCGGGCACCACTTGGCCTTGAAGATGTTGCAAACACAAATTCAACTCACATCTCTCTAGCATGAAGTGTGAATCTCAGGGTACACTAATCATAAGCCTTGTACATGCATGCATCGGTTGGGCTTATTACAGTCTCTGAGATGCAGCATGCAAGTCCTTATGAGCTCGATTGTATGGGACAAATTTAATATAATATTATTAATACCCTCTGACGCCAGGCATCAAAGACATTAAAGAACACGCAATTTGGCCAATAATTTTTCCACTGATGAAATAACGCATACAAGCCTTACAGAACATCATGGCAGTGATTACATGCATAACCCGGCATAGCCAACCCATTTCATACTCAGCCATTTTTGGGGACTAACATCATCCTAGCTGAGCAGTGATGTCAGTCCCTAAAAAAAGGGCCAAGCATGGAATGGGTTTGCTACACCAGACTGCAGTGACTAGTGCTGTGTAGACATAGGCCTAAGGGGTGCACTAACGTGTGGCTAAGTAGGATGCCTGCAGGGGTAGGAGAACCACTGCGGCACGGCCTTACAATTTTAAAATTATACCACTTTTCCTCCCATGTGTCCATAAATGAACGATTACTTATATAAGAGGTTGGCATGTAGACTACCTACTATAATTAACAATAAGATGTAGCCACAACATAAGCCTTAGGTTGTGAATCAGATGAAGAGATGTGTATTGTGCCCAGCATTGTCTTACCACCCACGCATGCTGTGGACTCGCGACAATGAAAACCAAATTAAATTCCAATCACCAGCAAATGGGTGATCATGAGTCGATTGACGGGATAAGTCTCTGCATTAGTTTGAGATTTTTACATTCATGGTTGCGTCTGTATGCACCTGAATGAGGAATCCAAAACCTGTCATTGAGCTGTTCTCCCAAATGTATATACAATTGGGAAAGTATTCAGTTACTGCATGATCTAGGATCGCAGGCAGGTATGTGTACATGCTTTTGGCTAAAATTTATAGCATAAGTAGCAGTGAAACAGACTAAAACTAGTTATGAAGCTCTCAACCCAGAGGTAAGTTACATACCCTGTGAAAAGTACAAAAACGCATCTCCTGGAAAAATTCATAGTCAGCCTAGTTCATTCAACTGAGCAAGCATGTACTACTGTGGACACTGGTTTAGACTACACAGGTTGACTACAAAAAGAAAGATCACCTGTCTACAGACACCACTGTAGTCTGGTCCATGGATCGCTTCAGTATTACTATATCTCGCACAAGGACCCCCTCTCTAAAAAGACTACAATCACTTAATTGTTCCGTTAATTGAGTGGTCTTTATGGACAGGCTTCAATGTACAGTGGCCTATAAGTGCATGGAGCTCTACACTGTATGTACATGTGAGACAGTGGGGGCCCTTTACCACATGGTGCACAACACTTTTAAAGAGACGTTTCATTTTATACCTATCTGCAACTTTATGCCAACAGCAAACATGTGTGCTGACACAAATAATATATACATAGCTCTTTTGGGTAGATAGAAAATTATAATAAATTTCTCCAGATTCCGAAGGTATGTACGTACAATTAATATGTGGTTAACAGGCCTGGGCTCATGCTCAATGTCTTTGCTGACAGTAAATCCGATCAGTGGTGATTCACTGCTGCTGGTGCAACAGGTATATTGTAACAGTTCCTTATCGACGTGTATATTTAGTTTTTGCTCTATTATAGAGTACAGATATAGCATACCAACAAACAACTGCTCTTGTCGCAGTTTTAACGATAGATCACTATGTATATGCTGATGCATGGTACTCGCTGTGTATGTCAACTGCATGTGATTCTATACCATCGGTGAGTACCATGCCATGCAAATGGTGCATGCAGCTTTTACAGCATGCAGTGTGGTATAAAGATAATTATAGACATTTGCTGGTTTAAAGTATCCATTATATTTCCCCTGGTGGGCAACTTAAATCCGACTTTACACCCTCCATTGCTTCGTACCAGTCTCAGGTTGTGCACAAAGGGTGAGAAGTATTTATTGATGTTGTGGTTATGCACACATAATAGCAAAATGACAACATATAAGGATCGCTAATATCACGTATTTCCATATATTGATCATGAAACACTAGTCTTTTGAAATTCATTAGAAAATAATGGCAATATTAATCTTAGACTAATGAAACTGTACGAATGAGCAATGCTATGAATAGCTTCAGATTTTAGCATTTTACATATAAAATGGAACACGTATGTTTCAGTTCTGCATAATATGCTGCCTTGCTATAAAGACAAGCGCATAGATGGGGAGACTCATACAGTATTGCATGGGATCTTATACAAAGATCTTGCAAGGCTTTAAATTCTTATATTATTATAATTAAAGTGCAATCATTATGAAATTATTGTGAATTCTGCAATTTCAAAACTGGGAGCTAATTTATGTATACCAAGTTACATTCAGCTATTATATTGAAACTTAAACTGGTTGTAATGGATTTCTGATACTCATTGAGGACCTTCTGCGTCTCTTAGGATTCGCTGGTAAAGCACCAGAGTCTGCACAGTGCTGTCATTGACATATTTTGTGCAAGAGAGTCAGTAGCATGAACTAATTATACCATAGTTTCATGAGCAAGGAGATAGAATGTAGTTTAAAGTCCGCTATTCTCTTTACCAGGTGTTAAGAATACTACAGACAGCAGGCGTATATGAGCGTTCGATAAAAATATTAACATCGCTATTGTAGCCATATTGGTGTATGCGAATAATTTCGATAATTTACCTCATTCTTTCCATTAAGCAGTGATATCTGGGATCCCTTTCTTTCTTTCCAGAAGCGTTAAGTCTCAGAGAGGGCGGTCTTTCTTGGTACTGCTTCAAAAGCTCCTCATCTACATCGCTACCGTCATCGCTATCTTCTTCAAAAGACCGATCGCTGCTGAGCGAGCTCCTTTGACTAGCAGGACTTTCCATAGCTAGAGAACTGTCGTCACACAATCTGTACCCGTGTGAATCGGGATACAGGCTGCATGGAGCTTCCATCCAAGTAGCTGCAACGTGTTGTGCAGCAGTGCACACCAACTTTAACTGTATCGGCGTCCCGTTATTCCCTTCCCTTAGCGCGTGACGTCACTGAGTGTTGCTGACGTCACAAACGAAATTTATGCATTGCTAAATTCAAAATGGGGCGAATATTCATTGAGCATCCCGGAGGACTCAAAGTGTACTGTTGCAAGAAATGTAGAACGCCTTTGACGAACCGTAATGAGTTAATATCTACTGTAAGTCAAAGTAGAGGAGCTATTTCTTCATTTTTGTTCGAATTGTATATAATTTTTGTTTCCTCTCTGTCCCACAGAGATTCCATGGGGCTACAGGGACAGCTTTCCTGTTCAATAAAGTGTAAGTATGTTTGTTAAGTGTTTCTCGTTTTGATTTTCGCCAAACCGCCTTGTTTTACTGCCGGGTATGAATGGCAACAGTGTTTCTGTGCCATTATACGGAAATATATGTTGCGCAATTGTATAGATTACGAAACACGTATACGGACCCATCCCACTGTATTGTACCATAGATAATAGAACAGTGTACATGCTTAGGATTGGTAAGTTGTGTATTTGATAATGCTATTATGCTATATTAGAGAAAATTATGTAGGGTAAGGCGGGGTAACTTAGAACAGCCAAGTAAATTTTAAAAGAAGTGTCATTAGTAAGCTTCAGGCACAATTTTTGATCAATAATGTCTCCGTGAATTGGGCGTTCAGCAGTGGCAAGTATGGCTGGGCAGCTTAACCATAGCAAAAGATACAGGCCCTCTTCCAAGTAACCCACGTGCTCCAAGTAACCCATGTGTTCCAAGTTACCCATGTGTTCCAAGTTACCCATGTGTTCCAAGTTACCCACGTGTTCCAAGTTACCCACGTGTTCCAAGTTACCCACGTGTTCCAAGTTACCCACGTGTTCCAAGTTACCCACGTGTTCCAAGTTACCCACGTGTTCCAAGTTACCCACATGTTCCAAGTTACCCACGTGTTCCAAGTTACCCACGTGTTCCAAGTTACCCATGTGTTCCAAGTTACCCACGTGTTCCAAGTTACCCACGTGTTCCAAGTTACCCATGTGTTCCAAGTTACCCCACCTTACCCTAACCTAGAATCCCAGGAAGATGTACATATGTATATCTAGCATGTGCTGAATGTCAAAAATATAGCAAATTGAAAAATCACGCAGTGTCTGTGGTGCTCAAAACGGCATGATTTTACCTCGCATAACATACCAATCCTGCAGTATTGATCACGTTGTATAACTAGTGATACCAGCAAACTAGTGAGGATGTTGTTTGAACAGTCTTTTTGTTGATTGTGAAGTTACTCTCTCCTGGTCTTACCAGGAGAGTAGTCACCCTGTGTCCGAGACCTGGTCACTCTGTTTTCATTCCTTACCAGGGGAGTAGTCAACCTGTGTCTGAGGCCTGGTTACTCTGTCCTCATTCAGCCTTACCAGGGGAGTAGTCACCCTGTGTCCGAGGCCTGGTCACTCTGTCCACATTCAGCCTTGCTGGGGACCAGGTCTACATTTGTGGGCATATACCGAGCCCTGCACCATGGGAACCCTGTGTCCGAGGCTTCTTTTTGTATCTTTATTGTTCCATATTTGAATGATGTGTGAATAGCAAAAATGCAATGTAGAATAATGAGCTGCTGTTACTCATGTGTGTACATACGTATTTTCATCTTTTCACATAGAGTGAACCTCACATGCAGTGATATTCAAGATCGAGTAATGGTAAGATGCCCGTTTTTTTGCAGTTGTTCGTTTGTCACATGATTTACATGTGACGTATAACATACCTGAGGGGTCGATGTGTGCACAGAGTGTGGTGATCGCCAGGAGATACGTAGATTTCAAGCGGTAGCGCCATTTAGGGAAGAGCAGTTGGTCATAAGTGAACCTACCGTTGGTTGGAGTATCTATGGTTAATCCAACCACATATTTTCCACGTAGAATGTGTCAGGCAAATCAGATGAGGGATATTAGATTAAGTTATCTTCAACTTTTGTGAAAGGAATTTACATATTGCATAGGTTCAGATAGTGAGGGTTTCATGCACAGTGGAACCTCCACACAAAGGACACTATGGGGATGATGTTAGCTGATTTGTTCTTGTGTGGAGGTTTTCCTCTGTGGGAGGTTTAAACTGTATTGTAGGAATTATACTGGGACTGTAAGTCCTGTCCTTTGTAGAGAGGTTATTGTACTGTGTCCTTATTTGGGAGAGTCCACTATCAGAGGGTCCACTGTATTCCAGGAATCAGATACAGTTTCATACGTAATATTTTTTAGGATAATGTGTTAACTTAGTGACGACAATTCTCAGGGTCAGTGTGTTCTTTGAGAGATGAAATTTGAGCCTGACTACATTTCTCAATGCTCTTGTAATGCAAAGGTTACAACTGTATTAGATAACATTTCTGATTATATGCTTCCCCAATGAGTAGATCTTGTCTGCATGTGCTGTATGTGCTGTCTGGGTACTACGTGCATTGCATGGCGGTGTGCACCAAACAATGGGTGGCGCATCGCTGGTGAGTGTGCTGTGTGCGTATTTACAGCCATTGTGTGTTGGAGTGAAGGGGATTGTGATGTGATGTTGTGGAGCAAGTCACATGTACAGTAAATTCTTGTTAGTCTGCCACAATTTGTTTTGAAAAAATTGGTCGATTAATGAATTTGGTGGATTATCCAAATCATTATGTAGTCTTTTCAACCAATTTATGCATAAAATTGATGGCAGGCAAAAGGGTTTTGCGGATAAAGCAGTGGTGGATTAACGAGAATTCACTATGGGATAGTATTGGATTTTGTATGAAGACCATCCTGAGTAGTGGTGGCTGTTGTAGGCAGGTAGATGCTTTGTATAGGTGGGAATCTATACATTGCTTTTATTTCACCCTAGAGAGTCTGGTTGTTGCACACAGGTGACGGCATGTTACGTATGTATGTACGGGAAGTAGTGACTGCTATGGGGAAGTAGAGCCTATACCGGTGACCATTAAGGACAGATAGTTGTATGTTTTGTGCAGTGATTGATAGAGGAAGGTTGACTGCTTTGAGAGGCTGCTTGTACAGTGACTCCAATAGGCAGACTCAACTGTATGTTGAATTTTCCTTGCTGGGGAGGGGGGCAGGCACCACCCTCCCCTTGGAACTTTGTCTGCAACATGCATTCATGCCTGCTACAGTCATCTACGTATTCATGAACCTGCTTGAGTGGTCCGAAACAGCCGCAGATACCACTTTATGAAGCCTAAAATTTCAAATGCACTCTCTCTGAAAGAGCATAGCCCCCTCCCTCCCCAGTTATTTACTTGTACAAAATCACATACGCACGTACTTACCTACCCTACCCCATATGTTACTACACTGTGTTATAGCCCCCCTCCCTCTCCCAAATTATTATCAAACCCTGCAAGGGGGGCTGCGGGTATTTCTTATATATTATATATTATGCAGTGGTAGAAATAGCATTTGACCTTTGCTAGGACAAATGGCTGACCCAGTATTATCTTGGTAGGACATTTCGAAGATTGTTCAGCCATTTCTGACCATCAGAGATTACGTAGGATGTACGTATGTACATGTGTACATACGTAATACAAAGGAATCTTTAGCACTGAACCTTGAGATTGGCAAAACAAATTGGCACTTGACTGTAATAGCCAATAACAGAGACTTAACTCTCAGTTTAGTAGTCAGCCAAATGGCTGACCCAACTCAATTTTGGTCAGCCATTTTCATGTTTTGCTTGGAAAATGGCAGATGGCAGGCAGCTATTTCTAGCTCTGTTATGTATATGAAGTTTGATTGTGTTGGCGACATGTAGCAGTCCAAACATTCCCATGTGTGGGTTGAATGTGGTTCCACAATAGACTGTGCTACCTGCAGCCTATCACTGTAGCACTGCAGTTGTGCACTTGTGGCACAGCTGGTACTTAAGAACGTCAATCATGTACACTGTATGTATGTACGTATGGACATATGTACATATGTATGTACATATGTACTGTATGTACCGTGTATACTGTATGTACTGTGTGTATCAGGGCTTATGATAACGTCCGGACACTGGACATTATCCGGCCAATTATGTCATGTGACCGGTTAACTTTGAACTTGGTCAGACAAAATAATGTCTAGATAAAAAAAGGCAGCTGTTTCTACCTCTGAAGGAAGTTTTTAACCAAAGAAAAGGGAGATTCGAGATAACGATAAGGAATTAAATACATCTGTGGGGCTGCACTATGTAAAATCCGACCGAAACCACGTCGGCAAATGGAAGTGTTCTGTGTGCGTCGAGTTTCAGGGGAAGTTGCGAGGAATATGCAACTACAGCATAGCATTCATTGATGGGTCGAAGAATCTGCGAGCCTCAAGTTTTAATGATCACACAGCAACTGAAAGGCACACTAGAGTGCTGCAGATGTTTAAAAGGAAAAGTTCTAGCGGTATTACCGAGTTTTCTCTGATAACAAGAGCCTTGTACAATCTTGATGCGGATTTAGAAATGAAACTACTGTAATCTAACAGCGCATAAAACAGAAATATATTGTGTCCCGACAATATGACAAATGTCCGTTCAAAATGGCTTATGTATGTCCGGACAATTTGTCTGACCGCCCTTAGAACCTTATCATAAGCCCTGGTGTGTATTATGTGTGCACATACTACGTACATGTTTGTGTACTTACACACTTTGTGTGCGGGGAAGTCACCAGAAAATAAATAAAGAGTAGTGCACATCAATGAGTCGAGTGCCATATGTAGCTAAACATTATTTCCTTATACTTATTTACATTCTATTGCTACACTAAAATCATTTAGTGTCACAGTAGCAAAAGATTTTGTTCACCAGAATCAGTGGAAGCAAAGATCTATGGTGGAAGTACATTGCAGCCACGTTTGGTGAGCTTGCTCAACCTCAAAGTAGGTGTAAACAATGCTGCTTTGCACCCAATCCAATTTTCTGTCACCTACGTATGTACCACAGGCACCTTCAGCTCAGTGTAGTGTGTGTAGGAGGAATATGCGTAGCAGGACTGTTTACAATGGCTGAATATGGAATGGCTGAGATTTCAAGCACAGCACAGTGCTGCTTTACTGCCCTTTAGTGACTTCCCTGGTGTGTATGATACGTATGTATTATGCACACACATACATACGATTGACTAGAATCTGCACACACATGGCTAGTGACTAGAATCTACACACACATGGCCATTGACTAGAATCTGCTGTACATGCGTTTTAGCCTGTGTGATACTTCTGGTCTTGAGTGTGATTGTAATACTACACTGTTGCACCTATTACGTATCTGCAGTACGTACATTAGCAATTAACTACCATGAGCTGCAACAGTTGGTCATTATTGTTACAGGTCAATTTTGTGGCAGATTTATTAGTAAGGTTGGTGGATTAGAGGGGTTGGTAGATTAGAGGGGTGGGTGGAGTAGAGGGGTTGGCAGAGTAGAGGGGTTGGTGGAGTAGAGTGGTTGGTGGATTAGAGGGGTTGGTGGATTAGAGGGGTTGGTGGATTAGAGGGGTTGGTGGATTAGAGGGATTGGTGGAGTAGAGGGGCTGGTGGAGTAGAGGGGGTGGTGGATTAGAGGGGTTGGTGGAGTAGAGAGGTTGGTGGAGTAGAGGGGTGGGTGGAGTAGAGGGGTTGGTGGAGTAGAGGGGCTGGTGGATTAGAGGGGTTGGTGGAGTAGAGGGGTTGGTGGAGTAGAGGGGGTGGTGGATTAGAGGGGTTGGTGGAGTAGAGAGGTTGGTGGAGTAGAGGGGCTGGTGGAGTAGAGGGGTGGGTGGAGTAGAGGGGTTGGTGGAGTAGAGGGGTTGGTGGATTAAAGGGGTTGGTGGAGTAGAGGGGTTGGTGGATTAGAGGGGCTGGTGGAGTAGAGGGGCTGGTGGAGTAGGGGGGTTGGTGGAGTAGAAGGGTTGGTGGAGTAGAGGGGTTGGTGGATTAGAGGGGTTGGTGGAGTAGAGGGGTTGGTGGAGTAGAGGGGTTGGTGGAGTAGAGGGGTTGGTGGAGTAGAGGGGTTGGTGGAGTAGAGGGGCTGGTGGATTAGAGGGGTTGGTGGAGTAGAGGGGTTGGTGGAGTAGGGGGGTTGGTGGATTAGAGGGGTTGGTGGAGTAGAGGGGTTGGTGGAGTAGAGGGGTTGGTGGAGTAGAGGGGTTGGTGGACTAGAGGGGTTGGTGGAGTAGAGGGGTTGGTGGATTAGAGGGGTTGGTGGACTAGAGGGGTTGGTGGAGTAGAAGGGGTGGTGGAGTAGAGGGGTTGGTGGAGTAGAGGGGTTGGTGGAGTAGAGGGGCTGGTGGATTAGAGGGGTTGGTGGAGTAGAGGGGTTGGTGGAGTAGGGGGGTTGGTGGATTAGAGGGATTGGTGGAGTAGAGGGGCTGGTGGAGTAGAGGGGTTGGTGGATTAGAGGGGTTGGCGGAGTAGAGGGGTTGGTGGAGTAGAGGGGCTGGTGGATTAGAGGGGTTGGTGGAGTAGGGGGGTTGGTGGATTAGAGGGGTTGGTGGAGTAGAGGGGTTGGTGGAGTAGGGGGGTTGGTGGAGTAGGGGGGTTGGTGGAGTAGGGGGGTTGGTGGATTAGAGGGGTTGGTGGAGTAGGGGGGTTGGTGGAGTAGGGGGGTTGGTGGAGTAGGGGGGTTGGTGGAGTAGGGGGGTTGGTGGAGTAGAAGGGGTGGTGGAGTAGAGGGGTTGGTGGATTAGAGGGGTTGGTGGAGTAGAGGGATTGAGTGGAAAGGTTCATAATTGAAATTTTTGGATGCCCACTCACACATGTTGCAGTAAGTGCCTATGTACGTACATACGTCCGTACATATGTACGTGCATACACACACATGCATACTGTACACACCATAGATGCATATGTACGTATGTACGTATGTATGTACAGCATTCCTATGTGCCAGCACTTCTGCTGGTAATTAAAAAATAATTGTGGTTCCCCATGTTTATGTATGTGTGCAGATGCACACAACACACAACATGCAACATGCATGCATGTTGGCATATACACAGACAGGAATTTTTCTAGAAAAAAAATGCCAGGGGAGCATATTGAACCTTTCTACACTTTAGGGGTGGGGGGTAGCCATGTACCCATGCTTTGATGGTACAGTCAGCAAATAATGGTATCGAATCAGAAGCAGAACAACTTTCAGGAGGGCATGATCCATCTTGGGGGGGGGGGGGGGGGGCAGAGCAACTTTCAGGAGGGGGCAGGGGGGTTAGCCCTCCTGCCCCCTCTAAAAAGATCCTGACAGAGTGTACACACACACACACACACACATTCACACATGCATGCACGCACACAGATGTGCACACACACACACACACACACACACACACACACACACACACACACACTCACACACACACACACACTCACACACACACATTCACACATGCACGCACGCACACACACACATGCACACACATACACACACACACACACACACACACACACACACACACACACACACACATACATACATACACACACACGTGCGCGCGCGCACACACACACATGGATATGAATGCGCAATACACATCAGGGTCATAGAGATTATCCCTGTAGGTAAACCTCACTTAATATAATAGTTTTACTTGGACTGGTTTGTACCATATGGTTGCATTGTCATGGTTTGAGTTTTCCTGGTACCTGTCATTGGTTTCCATCCTCAGCCTACTGTTTCACGGTTTCCAACACACACACCTTTCCATAACAGTAACGCATTTTGGTACTAACCTGAGAAGGAAGTGGCTAGCAAGTGACCTCCAAGTCATCCCACACAGACAAGAGTCCTGTATCATGTGGGTAGCCATCTTGCTCATGTGGGTAACTGTCTTGCTCATGTGGATAGCTGTCTTGCTCATGTGGGTAGCCGTCTTGCTTGTGTGGGTAGCCGTCTTGCTTGTGTGGGTCGTTGTCTTGCTTGTGTGGGTCACCGTCCTGCTTGTGTGGGTCTCTGCTCTGCCTTTGTCTCTGTTAAAGTGGCATTCTAGACGTTTCCTACTGTGTAAATCAGTTTAGCAACGTTTTGTCTATCATTTCTGGTGAAGTTCTTCGGCATCAGCCATTCATCACCTGGATGGACCTATTAAGATAATGACACTTTAATCCAATCCATAATGTTTGACTTTCATTGCAGAGTGTACTGTGTATTCAACCAATCTGATCCCAATCTGATTATTTTTGTATTGGACCACCAGACCCAGTTCAGGTTAGGCTGTGTGTACTTATGTATGCAAAGTGCTGTTAGGTTTAGTCTGGCTTGCAGCCATATTTGGTGTGTATGCGTATGTACATGTATGTACATTCTGTGAATGTAATTTTCCATGAGTACATTCAGTGAGAGTAGTTTTCATTTGTGTGCAGATCACTTGAACATATGTATACATATGTACATACGTATAATGTGATCGGTTGCAACCCCTACTGCATGTTATGGTTTGGATGGTATGTAGGCTTGTACATTATGCACTGTACCTCCGTACATATGTGGAGGGGGAATATTTCCCACTATCCATGTACGTAACTCACCAGGTGTGTGTGTGTGTGTGTGTGTGTGTGTGTGTGTGTGTGTGTGTGTGTGTGTGTGTGTGTGTGTGTGTGTGTGTGTGTCGGCATCTGCAAAACGTGGGAATTTCACTTCTCAACACACAACAGATCTCTCCAATCGGGCCTGCGTAAACATGTTATGTACATACGTACATACCTACTCTGAATTATGTACAACAATAATTAGTACCATATGCGATGGACTATCCAATGTACTTATGTACATATGTACACAGTTGCAAGGGCTACTGTGCAAGAGAACTTCGGTGGTGTGTGCGTCCACTCACACGTTGTGTGATTTTTAGGGGCTGCCTTCATTTGGACTTCCAGTGTGTAACGCTCTTGATGATATATATATATATATATATATATATAATATATATATATATATATATAATATATATATATATTATATTTATATATATATATTTTTATTTTTATTTTTTTTTTTTATTTATTTTTTTATTTTTTTATTATTATTATTATGATGAATATTATACATATACACAAAGCCTAAAACATACAACAATCCATTCTAATCTAAGACAGTACAACCTAAAATAGACACTGTGTTAAATCTCTGGATGCAGATACTAATCTTCTGGCACAGCTTTAGGTAAGACAAAGAATCATTTGTCTTTGACCTTATCCGCTTAGCTAAATCATGCAAAAACTCAATCATGTCCTTTCCAAAGGCTCCTGATGACTCTACTGCAACAGGAATGAAGCAGTATTCCTGGCTTAAATCCTGATACAAGGTGTGTTTGCTTGCAGCGGCCCGATCAGCAACCAATCCAACTCCTGAGCTAGACAAAGGCAAGTTGGTTCTGGCAAACGTGTCATGACATGTGGCATCCCATACCAAACTTCTACCACGTGCCCAGGGAATCAGGGATACTCCATCTGGGCGTCTCTCATCACCTCGACAAAGTCCACGTGGCTCTAGAGTGGCAGGTATGTCAGCGGCTACCAAGGCACGTTTGACTATATCATTCAATGCCGAGTGGCGAGGCAGCCTGCCCTTACTCCTGCGGCAGCTAAGTGCATGAAGTCCAGTGTCTTCTGTCCAAACTCCACACTGAGTGCAGCTGTGAGGTAAACAGAGGGATGAGCCGAGGCGAAGACCGACTGCTACACGGATGCAATTGTTATCCAGCCTCAGACCCAAAGCCGACACTGGAGGAGCACTCAACCATGCTCCCGACTCCTTCTGTTGAGAGGCCAATAACCTAGCTCTAGTGGTTGCATCAGCCCCTGAAAAGAGAGAGGCAGCAGACACTTCAGCAACAGGCCTATCCCATGCTTTCTGAATGCATCTGTCTCTGCCGGTAGGGGGATCAACTGACCTGGAGTTGGACTTCCAAAGATGCAGTGCTTCATCAAATAGGGGGTTTCCCATGGTTGAGAATCGCATAGGAAGCAGGGCTAAGGTTGTAGTAGAGGTACCAGCAGCGGAGGCCATAAAGGCGGATGGCGCAAGCATGGTAGCACTCCTAATACCCAACCCCCCCAAGTTGATTGGTAATGAAGCCTGGATCCACATCTGGTCAGTGAGTCGAATGTTGCAGATGGAAACAAGCAAGGACCGCAACACATCATCGAATTGGGCAAGGGTGGATGACTTGAAAATCGGAGCAGTTCGAAGGACATAAAGCACTTTGGGTATGGCCAAAGCATGTTGGAGGAGGCATATGGCATCATGTATATATATATATATATATATATATATATATATATATATATATATATATATATATATATATATATATATATATATATATATATATATATATATATAATATGGATTTGAAGAAAAGTCTTATAATAGAGAATTTATATAATAGTAATAGAGAAGTATGAATTTATACAGGAATGAGTTAGAGGAATTGTTTTGAAAACAATCGTCCAGTTACAATAAACAGTATGTTCAATGAATGTTCAGCTGTGCACTTACACTCCAATGCTTTGCAAGTGATTTGAGTGCGTGGGGCACGAATTTTTAACTCAAATTACTTTTTTGACTCGTCACAACTCCATCTGTTGGGTGTCTAACTGTTTGGTGTTTGGGTTTAGGGGCAGAGGTGCATATGTACGTAGGTTAGGGTTTCCAGTAGGACAATGGTACAAAGGTCTTGCATTGTCTATGTGTGACAGCAGGTACGTGTGTATGTACTCTATGATGTGAGGCATTTCGTGTTCACTGCGACGAGTTGTGCACTCTTTTCCTGAACAGCACTTGCCTAGGAAGGCAGTCATATGTACATGTACATATGTACAGTGTGTACATACAGTCTACGTATGTGTACATATGTATGTACATAGCATTAGTGGGTTCTTCTTATACATAAATATGTATGTATGCTCTCTTGGATCATGTAATATTCTATAACACAGAGTACGTATGTACATATGTGCATATTCTTGGACCAATACGAATTTTTCCATCCAAGATATTCCATTATCAGGAATATTAATGTGACTCCTGTCTTTGGTTCATGTGGTGGGGTGAAGTTGATGTGACTCCTGTTTTTGGTTCATGTGGTGGGGTGAAGTTACATACGTATGTGCGGATTTTCCTTGTCCAAAACTCCAAATATAGCATATTTGCAGAACAGTATAATGCAGTTGTCCTTGTCCAGTAGGTGTGAGCTCCTTTTGCTCTTTATAGAAAGGTTGTCCTCTTTTGGAGATTCAAAGTAGGCCGGCTATATGTTCGTGACTACAATGACGTGTGTTCTGTACATACAGGACTCCACGTGTGTTCTGTACATGCAGTACTCCACGTGTGTTCTGTACATACAGGACTCCACGTATGTTGTGTACATGCAGTACTCTACAGATGTACTGTACATACAGGACTCCACGTGTGTTCTGTACATGCAGTACTCCACGTGTGTTCTGTACATGCAGTACTCTACAGATGTACTGTACATACAGGACTCCACGTGTGTTCTGTACATGCAGTACTCCACGTGTGTTCTGTACATGCAGTACTCCACAGATGTTCTGTACATACAGTACTCCACAGATGTTCCGTACATACTTACCGGTACATGCTCTGTACATATGTACGCATGTTAAGTATAGTGTTAGAATTAATGGTCAGCATTCAGACATTGTCCGACCATTTTGGCATTTGTCTGACCCGGAAAAGTTTGGGTCAGACATTTGGCTGAGTACCACCTACTGTTCAGTTCACACACATAGTGCTGTTATCAAGTCATTTGTACTGAGAATGTCTACTTATGTTTTCATTACCTGTTGATACATACACATCTGCTGTGGCACATGTGTATTTCTCCAAAATATGTCTCAGCAAATCTGAAATTGTCTGACCCAAAAGGATTATGCTAGGACATTTGTCCATCTGCCATTTGTGCCTTATTTCTAACACTGTAAGTACGCATGCCTGAAATGGGTTGCCCACCAGATGTACAGTCACACCCGGGTTGCCCACCACATGTACAGCCACACCCGGGTTGCCCACCACATGTACAGCCACACCCAGGTTGCCCACCACATGTACAGCCACACCCAGGTAGCCCACCACATGTACAGCCACACCCGGGTTGCCCACCACATGTACAGCCACACCCGGGTTGCCCACCACATGTACAGCCACACCCGGGTTGCCCACCACATGTACAGCCACACCCGGGTTGCCCACCACATGTACAGCCACACCCGGGTTGCCCACCACATGTACAGCCACACCCGGGTTGCCCACCACATGTACAGCCACACCCGGGTTGCCCACCACATGTACAGCCACACCCGGGTTGCCCACCACATGTACAGCCACACCCGGGTTGCCCACCACATGTACAGCCACACCCGGGTTGCCCACCACATGTACAGCCACACCTGGGTTGCCCACCACTGTACAGCCACACCCGGGTTGCCCACCACTGTACAGCCACACCCGGGTTGCCCACCACACTGTTTAAAACAAAGATTGTTACTGAAACCAGGCTACAGAATGGGTGAGACAGTTCCGTCTACGTATGTACGTTCATAGCAGAATATTCCATTTCAATGTTTAATTTGATCAGTCACGTAAGCCATGATTCTGTGTGCCCAAGTTTCATGTTGCCCATTCCTGATCATCCATACGTTCAATAGGGCCATGTGCTTCAAAGCCTACCATTGTAGTGTGCATGTTTGCAATGTTTAATCTGGTTACTTCAACACCCCAACTGTACTGTTTGTGTTAGTGTGTATTTATTAAACCTCGTTAATCAAACACCCCATTTGCTGGCAATGTAGGAAATGAGTTCTTTGGTTCATAGTGGTAGGTAGATCAGTTTCAGTAAATGGAAAGTGCAGTCAGAATTAGTGCAATTGAATGAACAATTGAAATTCATTTGTGTGACAAATGAGTGGAGGGACTATCACAATCTTGAGAGGTGTTTCCAGACAGCATTGCCGCCAGACCCATTAGTAGGGTGTGAGCTATTTACTGTAGGTACAGTACGTACTTTTGCCTGTACCTACATGTGCTGCA
>CAUJGJ010000195.1:1124637-1129637 GCA_963170055.1 Halisarca cf. caerulea | reverse complement strand
GTCTTTTGGATGTGGTGGATTAATATTGTGATATTTATTATTAATTCCTTTGATTATGCAACATTTACTTCTCAGCAGATCAGTTCATTAGATTGAATCCTCTCCTACTTGGACAAGTGTATACTTGAAGAAAATTGAAAATGCTAACAACTCAGTAATGGTTATTGGAAATCAATATAAACCACAATTCACACACAAAAATCACACACATGGACATGGACATACACATATGTACAATGAATGTCAACCAGTTCTCATAAATGCACATATGCATGTACAACTTCAAAAACAGAACACGAATAACAAATACACGTTTTGTACAATCAACACAAAATATATAACATTTAGAGATAGAGAGATGATCGAGTCATTTTAAATAAAAACACATTTCATGCCATGCAGAATATTTCTTATATTGAGAGAGTTAGTTTGTTTGCTTTACGGTGGAAATCAGTGTGGGGAAGAAGTGGTTCTGGGGAACAACTCTGCAGAACGCGCTCATCGGATTGAAGGTGGGAGATACGACAGGGACTCTTGACAAGAAAGGGTACATCACCAAGTTCGGAAACTGTTGTTGATTCACAGGACTTGTCCGCAACATAACAGGAGGATCTGTAAAATTAATAACAAAAAAATACAATAAGTCAACAGATAATCCTTTGTGAATAACACGTATGAATGAATGTCTGTAGCTGTTACAGTATGGCATTGCATATGAGTAAATATGTACATGTAGTTATTTCCGTATGAACACACACACACACACACACACACACACACACACACACGCACACACACAAGCGCGCGCGCACACACACACACACACAGTTGAGAATATCTATCCTGGTTCTCGGCAAGTGCCAATGGAAGCCAAGATGTTTGGTACTGTTTTTGTATGTGTAGAAAGTTTTACCGTCCAAGCAGAATAGCAGCTACACACCTAAGCATGGTGCATGTATGGGACAAGTGTGAACACACTCCTGCACACATCAACAGTAGATGCTTACTCACATAATGCGGGCATTGCGAGAGGAACTGGAGCCACTGTTGCTGTGCTTGACATTGACGATAGTGACTGCATACTGTCTGAACTGGTGGTAGACATCGGAGAGGAACTCTTCTCGTATACGACAAATGTGGGCTGAGGTGATTTGGTGTCTGTCAAATCATCATGATCAAGTTCAGGGCTGCTTCGTTCAGAGTAAATTGCACTGTCGTTGTCATCAGATCTGAAGAAAGACAATATATTTACAATTCACTTTTAGGCACTCTTTGATCTGAATAATACTTAGTCTAAGTGTATGAATGTATGTACACAGACATGTACAAAATACATGTGTGTACGCACATACACACACACACACACACACACGCACACACACACACACACACACACACACACACACACACACACACACGCACACACACACACACACATGCACGCAAACACACACACAGTCATTTCTGCATACCCTAATTCCCTCAGTCTCTGCTTTAGCTTCTCTTTCTTCTCTGCTAGGGACAACATTTGTTCTTTCTGAACATCTTCTTTCTTCTTTAAGACTGCAATCTCTTTCAGTGCACCTTCTAGCACAGTTTGGAGGGAATATCTCTGTGGCCCTTTCGTGAGCGCGCCGCGAAGGCGGCTAATGGAATACTTCATCGTTCTCCTCCTAAAGATACAAAGTAAATCGTACAGTTTGACATTTGATTTGAAAATAATTATACAATACTCACTAATTAATAACTCAAAAAATCAGAGGTTTACAAGAAATCTTAGAGGTATATGCACTATCTTACCTGACTTGCTCCATAAGACAGTGATACTGGGGATCTCGCTCCTTCTTCCCAGATGCGACGTTCATGCGGAGAGAAGGAGGGCGCTTTCTTCTTAGAGATTCGATTTCTTCTTCGAGAAGCGCCAGCTCCCTGTCCGAGGCCCCAGCTCTCTTTTTCATCTCCAGGTTTTGCTGATAAAAGGAAATCTAAAGTGCAAGAGGGTGAAGAAGAGCACTTTAACAAAGAAGCTATCGGGAGGGTCGGTGCAATGTGCGTGCTTAGGCGAAAGACGTCGCTCCATTTAAAATTCATGACCGCTTCCATCAACTTACTTCATTGCAGCCGAACTGAAATTTTGAAGGATCCATGGTAGTCTTAGACAATGATATTTGTTGGAATTCGTCTGTTCTACAATTTTACTGTTTTTCTGTCTGCAAAGCTAACGAGCACTTTTATAAGTTTATTTGCGTAGTTGTTGTGACGTCAGAACGGTTTCTGACGTCACTGTGAACCTTGTGCGTCTTGTGACGCACTTGATTGGGCTGGAATGGGAACTATCGCTTACGCTCGATTGGCATTGCGCGCTACACCGATAAGAGAAGACATAAATCTTTTTTTTGGGGTGCAACAGGCGAAATAAACAATGCAAACAATATTAACTTCTCCACACATATATCGATCTCACTTCCCCTTTGAAGTTTCCACATACATGAAACAGCAATATCACATTATGGGATGTTATTTATGTTTTGGTATTAAATACAATGTGGTTCTAACTTTAAATTTTTTACTGGAATGTGTGTTTATATTGATCAAATGTGTATACACGTTCATTCCTGGTATATTGCTGGACACAATTATATAGCACATGCAATGAATAAAACTATTATACAATGCTACCTCAGATCGATCTTAATAATACTATTTTTCATTACTTAATGCACTATGCATGCATATTCACATGCACACACAAATACAAAGGCACAAATACATGTGCGCGCGTACGTACACACACACACATACGAGCATGCACACACACACACACACACACACACTTTTTTTTTTTTTTTTTTTTTGAACTTTATTATTGCAATTGAGTACAAGATAGATTATATAAAGCAATAATAAAGGAGTCACAGAATAAGATGAGTGCCAACATATCGGTCGACGATATGGCGCACTAGAGTCATCTTAGTGACATCAAAAAAAGAAAATCGTGTGACTACGAAAATTAGTTCTGTACGGCTTCTGGATCTTCGTGTTCCAGGGGTCTCTCATCCACACTATCGGCGAAACCCCAGCTTTGCAGATGTCGTCGACTCACTGTGCGGTTGTGGCTGGAGTGCATTGGCGACATCTGACTGATCGACCAGAGAGATCCGAAGTGCGGGCATCTGGTAATCCTCAGAAACGTGCAGTAAACACGGCAATAATTCACACACACACACACACACACACACACACATGCACACACACACACACACACACACACACACGTACACACACACACACACACACACACACACACACACACACACACACTACAGTACTTCTAAGGACCTGCATATACGGTATTGTTCAGCACGTATAGGGAATTACCACAATATTATTGTACATATTATTGTCACAGATTGAGTACATAGTCAGTGACATTAACCTGAGTACATGTACTTCTAATAACATATTCGGTAATATGAACATGAATATGCACCATTATAATAATATACATACACAGTAAGTAAATAATACAAAGATGTTTGCAGGTAAATCCCTTACAACTATATATACTTTAGCAGCTGGTGAATTAGTACACAAACAGGCATATTGGAAGTACAGGGTCAATGTAAATCAAGTAAACATTGCTGACAGGGTCAGAAATTTTTCAGTTCCAGTTTACTTTTCAGGCTGCCCCCACACCAACACTTGAGTTTTGTGACCTTGACTGGGTGCTACAACGTTGAAAAGTCCCTGTCCCACTGATGAGTAATCTGTGTGACCAACGCCCACCGATATGATGAGTTCCTTGAATCTTTTTGGAGCATTCTTGGGATCACGTTTACGCAGCTTTAGCACAGGAGCAGGTTCAACTTCCTGTGTTGCTGTTGTTGTTGTTGTTGATTTAGACTCAGTGGGTGTGGTCTCTTCATCTTTGGTTACCGGCAGAGGAATTGGTACATGAAGGAGCGAGCGCACTGTTGAGGAATGGCCATTCAACGAGACGGCACTGCAGCTTGTTTCCACGGATTGTCGAATGGGGGATCTCACCATGATGTCCTCCTTGGGCACTTTATCATCGGGAGAAGGAGTTGGGTTGTCAGCGGAAAGGATCTGATTGGACTCCTGAAGAAATTCTTTCATTGTCGTCACAGAGAAGCACAAAACATAACCAGATTTCGTTCCCAAGTAAATGCACTTGTCGTCAGCAGTGATTGAGGACACAACCACCACGTTCTTTAATCGCAGCTTGTCTTGCTCTGTTTGCAGCAAAAGAAACAAGACATGCCTCAAAAAGTGCCAGCAGGCCAAAAGGTGCACTGTAGTACTGTGATTATTATGCAACATTCCATCATTATTGCTTCACCATTGCATGTGTACTCTTCACTGGATACATGCATTACATAATACCACACAAGAGATCTTACAAGTGTGTCTGTGGCACTCATGAAATAGTTACAGGTGACACTCCCGCATGAGCAAGTGCATGTGTGTTCAGTGTGACCACGTTTGAATAGGGCGAAAGTACTGGTACAGCATAACATAAGCAGTTGCAGTGAACACAGTAAAGGTGAACCTATCACTGCATTGTGAAAATGCTACCTCGGGTATACACACTACAATACTAGTACTGGACACTGTCAGGATTGGTCGCAGGCAGACAACAAGTAGGTATCCTAATAGAAATGGGTTGACATAGGCTCCCATGTGTCTCTAATGTATGCATGATTGCACATGCTAAATGATATTCATGCTCACTAATACATACACTTGTGAATAGGCCCATGCGTTCACACAGAGAACAGAGAGTGCGTATGTGTATACATGTGTTGTAGTACATACCAAATACATGAAGACATGTACACACACACGTGCATCACAGTACGTTCATACGTAAGTGCACACACGCACATACACACACACACACACACACACACACACACACACACACACACACACACACACACACACACACACACACTTACCATAAATGCTACAGAGATCTG
>CAUJGJ010000195.1:1112137-1117137 GCA_963170055.1 Halisarca cf. caerulea | reverse complement strand
GTGCATTTCTATAGTGGCCAAAAGAAATGAAATCAGAGCATAACACTTCTGCATTGCCAATAAACTTATCAATGCTAGGAAAGATATCAATTATTCCACCTGGCCAGCTGGCTGGCTAGTTGTACAGCTCACTCACCTCTTCACACTGAATCAATTAGCATAACCAGACACAAATTGGAAGTATGATGTGACTGGCATAAACAATACAACATGTGAGGTAATTTCCCTCTAATACATTCACACACACACATGCAATACATACGCGCGTACATGTGTGTGACACACACATACGCAATACATTACATACATGCATAACACACACATACACACACACACATACAGTACATGTTCATACATACATACATATATACTGTACACACATACGTACATACATACACAGTGGAGCTTCCCTACATAAAGTGGTCATATGTAGAAGCCACCTGAGTCCCATGAGTGACCTTTGAGTACAGTTTCCTCTGTATACATGCACATATATACCCGTGTTTGCACACAATGTCACATGCACTTCTATTGCAGTTTACTCATGCTGTACCTGTGTGATGTATATGTATGTATGTGTGTACACACAAGTACATGTAAAGATGAACAGCAGTGCTGGATGTGTTGCTTGCAGGGCAGTGAACGACCTCACAAGTACATGTACAGATGAACTCCAGTACTATATGGAGGGTTCACAGTGTTGGGAACAACCTCAAGTGTGGGTACAACAGCTGGGTGAAAGTCACTTGATGAAATAAACTACACACAACCATGGGAATGTTTGTGCTTTGGTGATGGGCTGCTTAATGTAAAGAAAACATTGAAACTAATTAACAGTTATCTTCAATTATGCTATCAATTCCATGGCCATCATTTTGGCTAAGACAGTAGTACTGAAAACGCACCCCAAAATTATGTGAAACCACTCAAAATCCATTAGTGGGACATGGGAAGAATCCAATAAACACTTATACAACTTAGCAAATACACAGCTTCATACCAGTGTGCAGTAGGTATGTATGCATGTGTGTACACGTGTGTATGCGTGTGTGCGTGCATGTGCGCATACACATGTGTGTGTATGTGTGTGTGTGTGTGTGTGTGTGTACATGTTCACTCTCCGAAAACAATTAGGTGAAAATTGGATGACCCCCAAGTCAATGTAGCCTTGCATACAAGTACAGTATGTACATTGGAGTCTCATATAACAATATTCATAGCATGTGCAAACTGGTCACTATGTAAAAACACAACAGCCTCTTCGTCTGGTAATTGAATAGGAAATGACATCAATATGGATTCCAGGAATCCTGGATATGGAGGCAGATACAGGAGGGCAGCTCCCACAGGAGATATTACAGTTTTACACATCATCAGTTATGTGCGTACAACTGTTTGTTAGTACTGCTGTGAGGATGCATGCAACAGTGAATGTAGAGGGAACAACAGGGAAGTGGCATCGAGATGTCTGGGTAGCTAACAATTCACTCCTTGTAATAGAATATAAATCATTCAGCATGCTACTCATGCTACTTTCAATGTCAACACCCAGCGCTGGAGCATGAGAATCAATTAAGAGTTACACGACTGATGGAAATAACTATATAACGGATTGTGTGGGGTGAGAGAGAGTGGTTTGTGTGTGTGTACAGGGTGTCGTGACAGCAGACGACCATATTTGACCATTGAGTGAACACGTGAGCATACACACGTGTGTACTGTATATACAGGAATGCGTGCACATACGTACCAGTTTAGAGCCATGCTGTTACGCTTGCACACATATACATATGGGTATGTGTGTGTGTATGTGTGTGTGTGTGTGTGTGTGTGTGTGTGTGTGTGTGTGTGTGTGTATGTGTGTGTGTGTGTATGTGTGTGTGTGTGTGTGTGTGTGTGTGTGTGTGTGTGTGTGTATGTGTGTGTGTGTGTGTGTGTGCAAGAAAATACATAATATGCACACACACAAAGAAACACAACACACCCACGTACATATGTACGTGTACACATGCACACACACACACACACACACACACACACACACACACACACACACACACACACACAGTACACACACACCACGCTTGAGATAGTGACTATGTATGGCCCAAGACACTCACTCTATGCAGAATGCTCCAAGGTTGTTATCCAGAGTGATTGCGTTGTGTCTTTTGAACGGTAGAGCGCCAACTTCATGAAAATGTATTCTGTACATAAGGGAGGACACATTCATGGCATATTTACCACAAGCTGCACAGACAGTGTGATAGCACGTGAACTGCAGCTATGCAGGCAGAGCTGGAGGTGCCAGGTATAATTATGCGGCCGTGGAATGCACAATATGAAAGTGTCCTACTGTACGCGGAAGTATGTGCTTGTGCATACAGTGTAGATACACACGCACACACACACACACACACACACACACACACACACACACACACATACACACACACACATACACACACACACACACACACACACACACACACACACACACATACACACTCACTGTCCACTGGAAGACACCAACCACATGGTGATCATGTCTTCCTCAGCAACCTCCGGCACCTCTGAAATTCCTGACTGTCCTTCCTTAGTCTTCTCCATTGGCACACGTCCTTCTACTGCCTTCATGCACTGGATGTGTTTGATGTTGACTTTGAACATGTGTTGGATGTGCTGGAGAGCGGGGAGATTCATCGATGTACCAACGTACAGTGGAAACTCGTTATAAAGAAATCTCTTACAGTGAATTTCTGGATATAATGAATAGTTTCATGTGACCCAGTTAATGTTCTACTGTGATATTTTAGCTGGTAATAGTGAATTTCTGATATAACGAAGACTTTTCGGTGTCCCCTGGGATTTGCTGTGATGAGACTCCACTGGACGTACATGCTGTTGAATAGGTGTGACGAAAGGGAGTTCCCCCTTATACTACCATGTACATATGTATAGTCGAATAGGTATGTAATGGAAGGGAATTCCCCATTAATACTACCATGTACATAGGTTAAATAAGCGTGTGACGGAAGGGAATTCCCCACTACTACTACCATGCACATACAGTATAATTGGGATGTGATGGAGGGACTTCCCCCACTAATACGACCATGTACATACAGTGTAAAGAGCACGTGATGGAGGGACTTCCCCCACTAATACGACGGTGTACACACAGTGTAAAGGGAACGTGATGGAGGGACTTGACTGGTTGTAATGGAGGGATTTCCCCTGCAAACTATACAGAAAACACATACACACGTGCACACACACACACATACTAACACACACACAGACACAGAACAGACAAGAGACTTATTGATTTACATTGTTTACAAAACAAGCAAAACATAAAAATAAACTAGACATTGGGGAGACCTGGGGCTAATTTCACCTAACAATGATAACTGTATTCCAGTATGTGGTTTACAGGATCACCAGGTGTTTCTATACTGTGTCAGATAACCAGGTGTTGGATAAACCAGGTGTTGGATAAATGAGGATAATTTGTGCACAGTGCCATGGAGGTAAATCACAGTGTATCCCTGAATAAACAAGGTTTTGAATAAGTCAGTTTTGGGTTAGATGTCATGACTCCACTATGTAGACTGAACTTTCTATGCAAAGACAGTGTGCAGCTTCGTCAGACCATAATACAACTATAGTATGGTGTATATTTATATTCTCTGTTGTGGCACACACACATATACTGTAGGATTGGTATGTTATGCTTGCATAAAAAGTATGTAATTTAGACCACCACAGACACTGATTTTGACCATCACAGACAATGATTTGTATTTCCTAATTTTCTTGATATGTAGTATTATGTGGTATTAAATACTAAATATACTGCAATTCTTGGTTCTGTGGTTTACCACGTAACAGCATAATACAGTACAACCTCACTTATCTGAGCCCCTGTGGTCAGCCGGTTTGAACAAAGTGTTCATAAAAGTGAAAAGTTCGGAGAACTGAAGTGCCATACAGAATGCTATACAGTAGTACTGAAATGCATGATAATACAAGTCACTGGTACATAAACTCCATTACAGGTATCTTAATGAGGTTTTGGGTATGTTTGAATAAACAGAGGTTTGGATAAGTGAGGTTCGGATAACCAAAGTTGCACTGTAGCACAACACAGCATAAACTTCCAATCCTAGGGCAAACAAACATGCATGGCGGGATAAAGAAGACGTCACTTTAATCCCTACGATCTAGTCCAATATAGCGAATTGATTGAAAAAGCAGAGACATCAAAGATACACCCAGACACAAACAACACACACTTACAGAAGAACACAGACACATATAACATACAGAACACACCCAGACATGCAGGTATTTATTATAGCCAAACACTGTTAGAAAGTACCTGGGTTAGTAAGTACTCCTGGATAGTAATCCTGGATTAGTAAGTAAGTTACTCCTGGGTTAGTATGTACCTGGGTTAGTTAGTACTTTTGGACTAGAAAGTATCCTGGTTAGTAACTACTCCTTGATAGTAAGTACTCATTGCTCTGTCCCTACCTCATGCAATACCATTGAAAGCACCTTGGGTAAAAAGTACCTCTGATAGTGAGTACCTATTTTGCCTTCGCTTGAAGGTACTTACTATCCAAGTTGTACTGTGTATACACAGACATGCAGGTAGATGTGTACACGACAACTACCTCCACCTTCTCCAACAACATAGTTTGGATGGCAGCAGTGTGTGTTTGGTCTGGAGCCCTGAACATTAAACCTGTCAAGTTCCTGGAAGAATGATGTCACTCATGGCGCATGTCATTAGAGTAAGAACTCTATCCTAATGCCATGGTGCTAACAGGTTCCTATGTATGTGTACATACACATATGTATGTCGTATGTACATGTGTACATAGCAAATGTGTGTACATCTATACCCATGTATTAGAGGGTTTGGATGGCTGCACATAAGCATATATATGTGTACCCTGGCGGAAGGAAAATGTATATGCTGCATGTGTGTG
>CAUJGJ010000195.1:1094637-1099637 GCA_963170055.1 Halisarca cf. caerulea | reverse complement strand
TTTCATGTGAATGTGTTCCAATGTAGTGATTGGTGTCACTATGACGATTGGTGTCACTATGACGATTGGCATCACTATGACGCATCATGTACTCTTTCCCAAGTACAGACGCAAATACCTGATATGCCAAACCACTTACATTATACTGTACATTCAGTAACACAAGTTATGGGAAGAAATGCATTGCTTTTATATAGCATTACTCTTATGTACCACTACTATTATAAAGCATTACTATTGAATAGCAATACTCTTGTACAGCATTACTATTATACAGCATTACTATTACTAGGTGAAAAGGCGGCCGAAGCCAAAATTTACTGAAAACACTTGTGGTTTATTAAAGTTTGTCATCATACAGTGAAATTTCAATAAACATCCATTCATTAATAAACTCTTTCAAGCATTATTGATTCGGTACATGAATTTGTAAGCTAAATTCTAATTCGGACAATCTGCCAAACACAGGAATCTGACCACTGCAATTTCGAAATTACGAAGAATTAATCCGAATATCACTGCATTTGATAGTCCCATGACATTGCTATTTTGTGTGTACAGTACGTACATTTGTTGACATCAAACAATGGGACATTGGATGGTATGTGCACACCGGGATGGAGAAAAAAAAACAAGGAGTATGTGTGCCAATTTAACCAAGAACATGTTAACCATGTAGGAGTGTGCGCTAACCAAGAGTGTGTACTAACCAAGAGTGTGTGCTAACCAGGAGTGTGCGCTAACCAAGAGTATGTACTAACCAGGAGTGTGTGCTAACCAGGAGTGTGTACTAACCAGGAGTGTGCGCTAACCAAGAGTGTGTACTAACCAAAGTGTGTGCTAGCCAGGAGTGTGTGCCAACCAGGAGTGTGTACTAACCAGGAGTGTGTACCAACCAGGAGTGTGTGCCAATCAGGAGTGTGTACTAACCAGGAGTGTATGCTAGCCAGGAGTGTGTGCTAACTAGGAATGTGTACTAGCCAGGAGTGTGTGCTAACCAGGAGTGTGTACTAACCAGGAGTATGTGCTAGCCAGGAGTGTGTGCTAACCAGGAGTGTGTGCCAATCAGGAGTGTGTACTAACCAGGAGTGTGTGCTAGCCAGGACAATGTGCAAGCCAGGAGTGTGTGCTAACCAGGAGTGTGTGCTATCCAGGAGTGTGTACTATCCAGGAGTGTGTGCTAGCCAGGAGTGTGTGCTAGCCAGGATGGTGTGCAAGCCAGGAGGATGTTTCAACCATGCATGCAGGAGGCTGTACTGATCAGTACTATAGAAATAAAGTACCAGTATGTGTGTAACATACCTGTATTTGCTAGGTAGTCTGGCTTGGTGTTTAGCAGTTCTTGTGCAAGTGTCACTCCACCTTCAATTTCGGGTGCTATCATCTCGTGAAGCTCACCACTTTCCTCCATCTCTCCACCACTGCTGCTAATACTGAACTCTCCACTACTCTCTGCCAACGGTTCCGGGTTGTTAAAGTCTTCATCAACTGACTCCAGCTTTTCCTTTCTTCTTGGCACTCTTCGTGGCTTGACAGGAATCTGCTCAACATCCACACCATGAGATCCAGCATTGCGAGAACCGGTATCCTTGCTAGACACTGTTTCATCTTGGCCCTCTCGGCCTTCCGTATCCTTTTGGCTCTCCTGGTTTTTGGTTACTGAACAAACGGTAACATGAGTACAGTTGAACGCTAGCATATTCCACCACTTGGATCGCCACTACATACAGTGAAACCTCCACAATCCGACACTCTATGGGACTCAATATGCATGTCAAATTACAGAGGTTGTCAGATTATCCAGTGCCTCATAGTACAGTCAAACATGGTGGCCGTCTCACAGAAGATGGTCAGATTAGAGAGAATGTTGGATAATTGAGGCGTCAGAACAGAATTTGTTCACTGTACATGTTTCCGTCAGTGCACCTCCTAAGTACAGTGACTGTGTGTGTGCGCAGTGTTCTCCCCAGAAATAATTTCAGCCATGTTGACTACGTACCCACATACGTGCGTACATGCATACGTACACCGTCATATATGAATACATGTAATATATCACAAATTGCTTGCAGCTTTATGTAGTTATGGGCACTAGCATGATTTGTACTAAGCATGGATTTTCAACAATCATTGAATGCATGCATGTTTTTCCTACAAATGTATTAAGTATTAGAAAGGAAGGCATGTTGGACCGACATGCCTTAAGATACCTGGGGAGAACACTGGGACTGACATGCCTCAAGATACCTGGGGAGAACACTGGGACCGACATGCCTTAAGATACATGGGGAGAACACTGGGACTGACATACCTTAAGATACCTGGGGAGAACACTGGTGTGTCAGCACCTCATTGTGTAGAGAACAACTATATAGGTTAGGCTGGATTTGGTAGACTTATTCCGCCCACAGGAGCCTATATATATCCCATGGCTACTATTGCAGGCACACAGAAATAGAAAGGAAAGTGCGAGTGTCAATGTACATCTTCCGGTGCATGTTGTACGCACTGCAGAATCTGAGCAGATCACACCCAAGGACCACGATAACCTGATGTAATGCTAACAGCATACACAGGGTCGAACTATCATGGCTGCAGTAACCAACTGGTCAGGGAATGGTCGGCTGGCTATCTCCGGAATGTCCTGTGTGTGCACATACGTACATTTGCAAAAAGACGGGATATGTACATGTATAAGATTGTGTGCATGTGGGCATGAATGAACACATATTGTATATATACGTATGTGAATGTGCATGTGCACACACACACACACACACACACACACACACACACACACACACACATACATTCACACAACATCACAACTTACCAACTCCTTCCTTATATAGTGAACTCTTGTTAACAACTGTGGGTTCGTCTACTCTCAGTGTGTAGGCTGCTGGGGGTGGGGAAGTGGGTGTGGAGACTGGTGAAGTGAGTGTGTCCAGCGATGGAGTAGGCGGAGTACGACTGGCGCTCCTTTTAAAAGACTGGCCTTGTTTGACGCTCAGGTAGCGATGGCCCCTGAATGGATGAAGGCAGACACAGTAACACATACACACTGTATAACCAGAAAAATGAATGCATGGTTTCTTTCAGGGAGGCAAGAGAGGGCTTAATAGATTAAATCAGCAACAGTATGCACTGCAAACTATACTACAACATATACTGTAATATGTGCTGTATAGTCAGAAATACGTACACACAGTGTGTACTATGTGTACTGTAATATGTGCTGTATAGTCAGAAATACGTACACACAGTGTGTACTATGTGTACTGTAATATGTGCTGTATAGTTAGAAATACGTACACACAGTGTGTACTATGTGTACTGTAATATGTGCTGTATAGTCAGAAATACGTACACACAGTGTGTATGTGTATTGGGAGTACAGTGGAAACTGGCTAACACAAAATCGCTTGACAAGAACAATTTTTGCGAATCAACTGTATGTGCGATCTGCTATCTTCATACTTTTAACAAGAACTAAAATTAGTACACCCTGGGTTTCTTGTTAACCAGTTTCTATTGTGTGTACATATGTACAAACTGGTTCTTTCAGGGAGGTGGGGAGGGGGTTGCCACCCCCCACTCCTTATGAATAAATATCTCTATTGGTTTTACCTCAAGCTATTCGGTTATATGTACATAGGTGTGTGTTCCATCTACACCTAGCCATTCTGTGACCACTGATACTATTTTGTGTGAAAATCTATATGCTATTCGGCAACCTTGAGATGCACACATAAAGTTTTTCCTGTCTTTCGTCTTTGAGAAATAACTGCTTGCTTCTTTGAGAAACAATTGCTCGCTTCTTTGAGAAATAACTGCTTGCTTCTTTGAGAAACAATTGCTTGCTTCTTTGAGAAACAATTGCTTGCTTCTTTGAGAAACAATTGCTCGCTTCTTTGAGAAATAACTGCTTGCTTCTTTGAGAAACAATTGCTCGCTTCTTTGAGAAATAACTGCTTGCTTCTTTGAGAAACAAATCATCCACTTCAGCTCTCTGGCATGTCAGTGTTTCTTAGCCACTCCATATATGGAATGTTTCCCACAGGCACACCTGCATGACCACTTACAGTGTAGATCTGCCCCCTTACATCACTACTACCCCCTGCCCTAGCTACCCTTCCCTTCCCTTCCTTTCCCAACCACTTCGCTGAAAGAAACCCTACACTCATCAAATTAGAAAACAGGTGTTCACGTGTGGTACAGTTTATTTGGAAACCATGCAAACGACTTTACAACAGATGGGATTGCACGACTCCTTCACAGATGTATATACCATATATGATGTATATACATAGATCACAGATGTATTTACAAAATATATGTATTACTTGCAGTACCCCGTGTGCAGCTGTAGCGTTGATACAGACACACCAAGGGGAATAAATTATGAGAGCATAGCCCAAGTAAATTTATTCCCCTTGGTGTGTCTGTATCAAGGCTACAGCTGCACAAGGGGTACTACAATTAATATGTGGTATGTTCCCTAGTCTTGTTTGTGCAATGAAAGTGTGACGGGAACTTTGTCACTTATTGTTGCCATGGACAACTGCCAATTGAATAGTGTAAGAAGTGTTAAAAGATTACAAAGGCTTACGCTGTGCACACTGTGCAAGGAAGTGTGCATACATGAGGATTCATTGAGGAATGTGTTGCACAGTGTAGCCTTTGATAACACCCACTCAACATATGTAGCTATTAACTTAAAGGCTCTCCCTGATACATAGCTATTGACTTGAAGGCTCTCCCTGATAAAACAAGCTTGCCTTGCCTATTAACTCATTGGGCATACTATTCATAAATTGTACTGTAAGTGTTGTAATTATGGTAGTTTTTCACACAGTGGCCATTTTTTCAACATCATCCCTACATATTATGGGCAGCCATGTTTTTTCCACGTCATCCCTACACATGAACCACTAACATGGTTCATGATAGTGTGCCACCATATTCTATGGTGTACTGTATGTAGCGGTATGGAGTTC
>CAUJGJ010000195.1:1084637-1089637 GCA_963170055.1 Halisarca cf. caerulea | reverse complement strand
GAGGCAGCAGCTCGCTTTGGTCTATCTGGAAGAGCAATATGGCTCCATTGACAATGATTACATACAGCAGAGTTCAGGATACTGCTCTGTTGCGACTGACTGGAGAACCAGTGGACATAGCCAGTGTATACATGACACAGGGAAAGTGCTGCAGTTTGACGGGAAAGAAGAAGACACAGGAGTCCCAGTTAGTTCTTCAGTGGCTGGACACTCATTGAACGAATCTGTGGTTGGATCCACATCAAACAAACCAGTTGGTGGATCAGAACCAGTGGGTGGATCCCAGCCAATGGGTGGATCCATATTGAAGGAATCAGTGGATGGATCTCCTCTTCAGTCAATGAAGGCAGAGAAAGCTGCAGCAGAAATGAAGATTTTGGAGGCAAATTTACGTTTTATGCAGAAATGTAAGCAGCAGAACCTCCCAATCAGTACACTGGCTACTGGTCAGTCAACAGTCAACATTCTATCGCGTCCCAGATGCACACACATATGTACACTGTACATCTACTATAGAGTAAAACTTGCTTAGTAAGTACCTGGGTTAGTACATGCTTGCTCCTGGACAGTACGTACTCCTCATTCTGCCCCTCCTATACATACAGTACATGAATCTGTCTGGATACGGAGCACATACATACCTCTGATAAGAAATACTGATTTTTGTCTTTCCTTCGAGGTACACTTACTGAGCAAGCTGCATGCATGGTGGGCCTAGCCTCCATAGATATGAACCTGTAATTGCATATACATGTCTTGCATACCAGAAGTTACATCACCTAGCAGCATTTTACCAGAAAGTCATATCTGATCAGTGCATATGTTTTTTTGTTTATTTCTGTGTTTAGTTGCAAGATACCGCTTGCTAAGAGATGACTCCACAGTAATGGATGTTGGCGATCTCGTTCCTCCATCTCTCCTCATCCTCACTGCAGCGAAGGCTATTGCAGGTCGAGTAAAACCCCCGACAAAGACAACCAGTGTAGAAGGACTACCTGTCTGTACAAACCTCTGTAGACTGGTCCAAGGGCTACCTCAGTGTATACTAACACACCTCTGTATAAGGACCACCTGTCTACAGAGACCACTGCAGGCTGACCCATTGGCCAACTCAGTGATAGTAATGTACCTCTGTACAAAGCCCACCTGTCTACAGAGACCACTGCAGGCTGGTCTATGGGCCACCTCAGTGATACTTACACACCTCTGCATGATAAGGAATGCCTGTCTACAAAGACCACTTCATAGGCTGACTCATTGTCACCTCAGTGCTGCTAGCACACCTCTGTACTGCGCCCACCTGTTTACAAAGACCACAGTCACTCGGCTGATGTGTGCATGGTCTTTGAAGGCAGTTATCACTGTATGGCTGTGTTGTTTGTTCTGTAGAGTGTGGGTTGTTGTGTCCTGAGTTCAGTGTGTGTGTTTGTGTGTATTGCTTTAGGAGTAGCAGCTGCATTTGAGGAAACTGGAAAATGGCCGTCTCATATCACTATTGACTCAGTGCAGGAGCTTGTCACCTTTGCTGTTGGTAGGCAGGCACACACGCACGCACGCACGCACGCACACACACACACACACACACACACACACACACACACACACATGCACACACACACACACACACACACACACACACACACACACACACACACACACACACACACACACCACACACACCACACACACACACACACACACACACACACACACACACACAGACACACACACACACACACACACACACACACACACACACACACACACACACAGACACACACACACACACACACACACACACACACCACACACACACACACACACACACACACACACACCACACACACCACACACACACACACACACACACACACACACACACACAGACACACACACACACACACACACACACACACACACACACACACACACACACACACACCACACACACCACACACACACACACACACACACACACACACACAGACACACACACACACACACACACACACACACACACACACACACACACAGACACACACACACACACACACACACACACACACACACACACCACACACACCACACACACACACACACACACACACACACAGACACACACACACACACACAGACACACACACACACACACACACACACCAGACACACACACACACACACACACACACACACACACACACACACACACACACAGACACACACACACACATTAGCACACATGTACATTTGCTCACTGTAGTTCTGTACATGTGTGATTCTCTGTAGAAATGTTCAAGAAATGGCCACAGCAAAGTGAGATGCAAGAGTTGTGTAATTCGTGTAAGCATTTGACCAGTAGTATTGTTGGCTGCCTGTCAAAACAACACTGGATGCATTACGTCAGTGATGGAATGAGTTTGGCATGTTTTGTCTTCTTTACTGAAGTGGACCATTGTCACTTGTTTAGTTGCAGAGCAGTGAAGAGGGGGACTTCTTGTCAATTCTCTGCATTCTGGCAAAGACTGAACATTTACTGGAAATTGTTGCTCTACCACTGATTGATTGGATGGCTGTGTGTTTGAGGAGCCTTGAGCAGGCGGAGTTAGGTAACTCTCATGTTGTGTTAAAACTGTATGTTTGTGTATGTGTGGGTGGGTGGGTTTATGTGTGTGCATGTGTGTGTGTGTGTGTGTGTGTGTGTGTGTGTGTGTGTGTGTGTGTGTGTGTGTGTGTGTGTGTGTGTGTACTGTACACATGTGACTGTAGCATGCTTTTCATTGTTCTCACGCACGTTCTCCAGATGTCACCCTACTCTGTCCAAACATCTTATCCTCATCAGCTGAAGTGATGGGTGCACTGTGCAGTATTCTCAATGATGCATCTCATCACTCTTCAGTCAGTGGTAAGTGCTGTAACGTACATTACCGATATCCCTTCTACCATAGATAACCTAGTATTAAGAAGAATGATAATTCACACATTTGTAGAATTGTTCGCTCGCTTGATGTATATAAACTACTTCACAATGCTCACTGTTTCTGTCTATGGACACATTCAACACATAATTTATATCCATTGTACTAATTGAGGCAGTTTTGTTAGCACAATTAATGTTTGAAAAATGTGATATATTTCAAAGTGGACAGTGTGTGTGTGTGTGTGTGTGTGTGTGTGTGTGTGTGTGTGTGTGTGTGTGTGTGTGTTTGTCTGTGTGTGTCTGTTTGTGTGTGTGTGTGTGTGTGTGTGTGTGTGTGTGTGTGTGTGTGTGTGCGTGCGTGCGTGTGTGTGTGTGTCTATGTGTGTGTGTCTGTGTATGCGTGTGCACGTGCTTGCATGCGTATATACATGTGTGTATGCACATGCCCGTGTGTAAATTTGAGACTACAGTGACATCTGATTTATCTGACACTAGTTTATCCGGAAACCTCATTTATCCAGCACCCTGTTGTGAATCTCCATCACTAAACTGTACACAATTCCACCTAATTTATCCAACACCTGATTTATCCAACACCTGATTTATCCAACACCTGGTTTATCCAACACCTGGTTTATCCGACACCTGGTTTATCCAACACCTGGTTTATCCAACACCTGGTTTATCCAACACCTGGTTTATCCAACACCTGGTTTATCCAACACCTGATTTATCCAACACCTGATTTATCCAACACCTGATTTATCCAACACCTGATTTATCCAACACCTGGTTTATCCAACACCTGATTTATCCAACACCTGATTTATCCAACACCTAGTTTATCCAACACCTGGTTTATCCAACACCTGGTTTATCCAACACCTGGTTTATCCAACACCTGGTTTATCCAACACCTGGTTTATCCAACACCTGATTTATCCAACACCTGGTTTATCCAACACCTGGTTTATCCAACACCTGGTTTATCCAACACCTGGTTTATCCAACACCTGGTTTATCCAACACCTGGTTTATCCAACACCTGGTTTATCCAACACCTGGTTTATCCAACACCTGATTTATCCAACACCTGATTTATCCAACACCTGGTTTATCTGACACATTTATTGGGAAAAGATGTCATCAGATAAACCGGATTCCACTGTACTCCAAAGGGTACTTTTCGTCTGTGATTACAGTTTCTATTATACTGTTTTGTGCTGGCCTTTGTACTTTGCCATTGTTGCAATTAGTCTCCCTTACCTGTTGCAAGTGAAGGTGAATTGTAAATGATTTGTTTGCTATACTGTAACTCTGTAGACCCACAGCTCCTTCTCATTTTACCTACGTTCACACTGTGAATGTGCACTTCTGCAGTGAAGAAGAGTTTGTGTTCCTTGAGAGAAGCAGTCTGCAAGCTGGTTTCGTCCTTTCCTTTATTTTCGTTTATGTTTTGGAAGCTGGAGTACTGCATGAAAGCGTATAATGATTATTGAACTTTGGTCAGCTGACAGTGCACGTGATATTGTGTAGTGGCGCGGAAAATGGCGTCTGTAGAAGGCTGGATCGATATAAGGGGCATAAAAGTCCGTTTTCCGTTCGTTCCCTATGACTGTCAGCGCGTGTACATGGAGAAAGTTATGGAATGTTTGTCTGAGGTGGGTACGAATTGTAGAAAATGACCATTCCTACTTGAAAGAACAGCCAAACAAACTGGCATGCACGGACTGTAGTCTAGGTTACCAGGCCACTATGGGGTAGAGTGTGGTTTCACTACACAACAGTGCACACTAGAACGGCCCGACCAGTGTGTAACGGCATTATGAAAATAGCAGCAGATACTGAGTTCGAACAGATGTAGTGGAGCTGCAGCATTCCCACATGTACATCTTCAACCTTCTCACCGTTTCGGCTGAATTCTACACCTGTCATATATTGATGTAGGCTGTACATGTACTGCTGTGGGTTAAGAACTGATAATAAGAGTAGTGTTTTTTCCAGTTCCAGCATAAATCGGGCAGGGGTGTCGTACCTTTACAGACACTCTACTTCTGTCCCATGTAGAGTAAGAATGGTATCC
>CAUJGJ010000195.1:1064637-1067137 GCA_963170055.1 Halisarca cf. caerulea | reverse complement strand
ACTAACATGCACATTTGTGTACGCAAGTAAACACAGCAAACAATATGCAAATGTAGTACTATACCTATGCACAAATACTCATAGCATGACAATGTCTAGATTTTAACAACTAGTTTGGGTATAAAAAAAACATGGGCTGCCGCCCCTCGTCCCAAATTACTTGCGAACATGTTATAGCAGTTTATCTCTACAACAATGGTATCAGGTTTACAAAGAGGTTTTATCCTTCAACTTGTATTTTTTTAGTTGAAGGATAAAATCCCTTCGTAAACTTGACACCATTGTTACAGAGATGAACCATTGCTTGTTTGAACTGTTCTTTTCTTCCAGCAACCATTTCTATTTGCCTACTCCCTGTAGCATACATACATACATATATATATACATTATATATATATATATATATATATATATATATATATATATATGAATAGCACATTACACTTCCGGAATTCGTAATGAAAATAATGTAGGGGCTGCCTGTGGCCTAACAATTTCCACTCTCCTGCAAACACAAATGTACGTGTACAGAGCCATAACAGCAAGCATACTACCCCCTCCCCCTCCCCCGTACATTCAGTATTACCCCAGATTACCACCAACTACTGCAGTACTTCTGTAACAGACAAGCTGTGACTTACATGTATGTTTGCAGTGGAACTTGTTTAGTAAGTACCCGGTTTAGTACATATGTACTCCTGGATAGTGAGTTCTCCTTATTCTGTCCCTGTGTATACCTCATGTACATAAACCAACCCTGATAGTAAGTACCTGGTTTAGTACATACTTCTGGATAGTGAGTTCTCCTTATTCTGTCCCTGTGTATACCTCATGTACATAAACCAACCCTGATAGTAAGTACCTGGTTTAGTACACACTCCTGGATAGTGAGTACTCCTCATTCTGTCCCTGTGTATACCTTATGTACATAAACCAACCCTAATACCTCTGATAGCAAGTATTGATTTTGTGTCCCCTTTGAGGTACGTACTGAGCAAGTTTCACTGTATTTCTTTGCTTGCAGCTGTGGGTCAGGTACAGCTGGAGGGGCTGTCTGTAAAGGAGGCATCAGCTGGCATCAGTGGTACTTGTAACCTGTGTTCATTGAGTTTATTGTCTATGATAGTTTTGGTGTGCTGTGTGTGTGTGTGTGCTGTGTGTGTGTGTGTGCTGTGTGTGTGTGTGTGTGTGTGTGTGTGTATGTGTGTGTGTGCGCGCGCGCGCGTGTGTGTATGTATGTGTGTGTGTGTGGGTGGGTGTCTGTGTGGGTGTGTGTATGTGTGTGTGTGTGTGTGTGTGTGTGTGCGTGTGTGTGTGTGTGTGTGTAAAAGAAGATCCTGTAAACATACACTCTGTCTTGTGCTCACCAGATAATGTTGGCATGGGTTCTGTCAAGGGAAGTGTGTATGAATCACAGCTAAAGGAGGCAAAGGAGGTTTGAGAGGCCTTTTCTTGGCTTTCACATCAAATGACACAAAAATTAGAGGTTTTTTTTAACTTTTCTTCGTTATCCACAGAAAAGTTCCAGATGCAATAAACAAGTTAGTGTGGGTGAAAAGACCAAGTTTGGTGGAGTACCTGCCTTATCAGGTGGTAGTGGTCACCTCACTGCTACTGCCTGTAGTGGAACAAGCAATTTATCTACTTCTACTTTGGATTCTGTTACATTACTCAATGGAGGGAAGGAGTTGCTTGGCAACCACCCTGATACTCAGGGTGTGGAAAGGCCATCTTTGAAATCACGAGTTTCTGGCAAAATTTGTATCTTCTGTGAGAAGAAGGCCATTGGCCCGCACAAAGCCAAATGTGGACACACGGGATGCTATGAATGTTGGATGAAAGATATGAAGGTATGGAGTGGAACAGCTAAAGTGAGGACACCATTAGGACCACCGTAAATAATCCTGTATTATGGGAGTATCCTTAAATTTTAGGGGAGTTAATTGTACACGTGTCAACTTGAGGGATTTCAATGGGTAGAGTGGTGGTGTTCCGATAGGTTTGATGCTATTGGAAGAGGTGTACTTTCAGTTGACATACGTAGTTGTCAGCTTAGGAAGAGTGGATGCTCAGGGTGAAACAGGGTAATTGGGGACATGTAGTAATTTGGGACAGTGGGTCAAAAGCAGTGTCAACCACAAGGTACACACATCATTTCTTGTCAGTGTTGTCTCCGTGAATTGGGGAGTTCAGCAGTAGCAAGTTTGTCTAGACTGCTTAACCATAGCAGAAGTAAAGTCTCTGTTCTGAATTACTCCAGTGTGCCAAATTACCCCCACTTTACCCTAAGTGTCAGTTTGTGTTCTTTGTCTTTATGCATAGAGAGGGATGATACTCTGTTCTAAGTGTAATTCTGAAGTGAAGAAAAAGGAGCTGAAAAGAGTTTATCTGGTCTAATTGCAGCCGGAAATTATGATTTTAGTTCAGTACTATTATGATGCCCATTTTTATTCAACGTGCATGACGTCATCGTTCCGGTCCAATCATTTATTAGAGCGTC
>CAUJGJ010000195.1:1039637-1052137 GCA_963170055.1 Halisarca cf. caerulea | reverse complement strand
ACCTTCCTGGAGCCCCCAATTGTGGATACACATTATCCCACTACGTAATAGGCTGAAGATGACCGTGCAACGCAGCCAACCGATCGCATGGTTGTAGGGGAGCTAGGTTCCTCTGCTCTGCAAGTAGAGCAGAAAGTCGCTTGTAGGTGGTTGTTTAGTCTCGAAACCAGACCCTACGCCGGCGGGTGGGTATGACGTCACATCGCGAAGAGGGTCTGGTTTCGAGACTAGTGGTTGTAGACTATGGGGTGCCGTTTGTAAAAATATTTTGATAAAAAGTGATATATGATAGATCAAACGATGTATACATAGATCACATGATGTATGTATATATCAAAGAGATATATGCATATATCAAAATGCTCTACACATATATCAATCGATATATGCATACATCACTCGATGTATGCATAGATCACTCGATGTATGCATAGATCACTCGATGTATGCATAGATCACTCGATGTATGCATAGATCACTCGATGTATGCATAGATCACTCGATGTATGCATAGATCACTCGATGTATGCATAGATCACTCGATGTATGCATAGATCACTCGATGTATGCATAGATCACTCGATGTATGCATAGATCACTCGATGTATGCATAGATCACTCGATGTATGCATAGATCACTCGATGTATGCATAGATCACTCGATGTATGCATAGATCACTCGATGTATGCATAGATCACTCGATGTATGCATAGATCACTCGATGTATGCATAGATCACTCGATGTATGCATAGATCACTCGATGTATGCATAGATCACTCGATGTATGCATAGATCACTCGATGTATGCATAGATCACTCGATGTATGCATAGATCATATATTCTCCAAGCATTTCTGTATTTGGTGACAGCTGTGACAGTCACATGATGAGAATGTGCTGATCACATGAATTGATTATGATGTAATGTCTTCTGACATAAGCGTTACTAGCTGATGACCACATGGTCTGTAAGTAAAATGGCTGATCAAACTGTGAATGATTTACAGCAGAGTATCAGCAATGCAGTTTCAACTGTGGTTGGCGAAGTTCTTTCACGAACACTACCAAATGCCAGTACCCAGTCTGATACAAGAGGGAACCCTCTCCCCTCCTCTTCCGCTTCCTCTTCAAGAAAACGTACCACTACTGGCAGTTTTATGCCATCAAAGTTTTTAAAAAAGAAAAGGCAGCCAACTCTCAAAGAAAAGATCAAAAAGGTGTGGACAAAAGATATTATCTGTCTCCCTAATGAATATGAGAGTGAGAAGGAGGATATTGTAATACCTAGAGGAAGCAGGCGTATTGAATTAGCCAGACTTGGTCTGGTTGGCAAAGTGTCACTTTGTTCTTCCATGGACTTTGGGGAAGTACAGGAGGAAGTACGGCCAGTTTTCAAGGACAGCATGGGACACAAGCCATCATTTGCATTCAAGTTCCTTCAGCCTGTTGGAGGGGGCTGCAGATCTCTGTTTGATCCACAAACTAGTGCATCGTTTGCATGGTCTGCAAAGGATGTTGTTCAATCTGCTGGACGTGGGGCGATTTACATCTTGGCTAAAGATGATCTTGTCCTGCCAGAAAATGTCATCAGCCTATCCGAAGATGTTATCAATCTTGAGGAGACAAAAAGGTGAGGAGTAGCTATATGGCTGCAATCATCATACGTAAATGCATACATGACTAGTCATATGTTTTTGCACACTGGACTTTCACAGCACATCTAATCCTAATGTGAGCCAGTCCCTGTCTGATCACCGCCAGTCCACACCAACTGCCTCATCTCAACATCCAGAGACTGCCAATATGATGGATGATGACGAAGTTCAATGGCTTGGATACAGGTGATTTATATGATTGTAGCACTATGCTGGTATATTTTAATAGACATTTATCTTGCCTCTTTGGCAGAGGGTATTGTAACCTTGAGGTGCAAGATTTGTCGGATTTCTCAGATGATCGATTGAGGAAAGAGCTATTCAGCAAGCCATTGGAAGAAGTCTGCAAGACATGGAGCAAATGTATGCCAGTATAAAGTTTATCAAATAATACATATTGCTCGTTGATAACACACAATATTAACAATTGTTATAATTATTCTGTATAGTGCCAACACTCAAGAATCTGTGTCTGACTCTGAGATAAAGGGCAAGCTGCAAGAGCACAGAGATGTCGTACTATCCATGCCACATCTGTCTTGGAAAATCCTTTGGATAGTAGGAAATGTACCTCTTCCGAATCAATATCTATAGTAGGCCTTCCTGCCTGACTGGTATTTAAGGATTGTGCCATCACAACTGGAAGAACCTTGCAACTGTGCTTCAAGCAGACATTTTATCAAAGATCATGTGATCATCAGCTAGTAACACTTATGTCATTGCATTTTTCAGAAGACATTATATCATAAGCAATTCATGTGATCAGCACATTCTCATCATGTGACTGTCACGGCTGTCACCAAATACAGAAATGCTTGGAGAATATATGATCTATGCATACATCGAGTGATCTATGCATACATCGAGTGATCTATGCATACATCGAGTGATCTATGCATACATCGAGTGATCTATGCATACATCGAGTGATCTATGCATACATCGAGTGATCTATGCATACATCGAGTGATCTATGCATACATCGAGTGATCTATGCATACATCGAGTGATCTATGCATACATCGAGTGATCTATGCATACATCGAGTGATCTATGCATATATCGAGTGATGTATGCATATATCGATTGATATATGTGTAGAGCATTTTGATATATGCATATATCTCTTTGATATATACATATATCATGTGATCTATGTATACATCGTTTGATCTATCATATATCACTTTTTATCGAAATATTTTTACAAACGGCACCCCATAGTAGACAGTCCCGTGAACCGGATTTACGAGACTACGTAAAACTGCGCTTAAGGGAATTCCCCCTGCAAACCAGCACGGTGTACTGCGCTCTCTTCATATAGCGATCAACATGACAGTGATACGTTTGTTTCAAGCTATATTCGGGCCTGCGGTGTATCGAATTTACGGTGCAGGACCTCATGGACGTGTAAGAAGTATAACCGTATCTTTTGGAATACTTTCCTTCACTTGTCGAGCAGTATATGTACCTTTTTATGACTAATGTCTGATTATAATCGTACCACACTGTGCATGCTTTACTCGGCTTTACTCGACCCTATGTGTGTCTCTCTATTCGTCTTGTGCAATGTAGGGACGTCCTTATGTTCCCAACATGGCAGAGGATTACTCTGGGAAAGTCTTATTATTTGTGAGTTCTTGGCTTCGTAGAGGGCTATTCTGACAGACTCGTATACTTTCCTGGTCTCTTTGGTTAGGGCTACTTCACCTTTCATGTACTGGCTCATGTGTTTCCTCTGTATGCAGCCTATTACATGATCAGAAGAGGTGTGTGTGTGTGTGTGTGTGTGTGTGTGTGTGTGTGTGTGTGTGTGTGTGTGTGTGTGTGTCTATGTAAATAATGTAATTATAATTGTGTACATATCCACATGTATTTGTGCACATGTGCCTATAGTCATGTATGTTAAGTTAGCACTACTAAATGCAATGTTCTGAATTCCCTTGGGAGTTCAAATTCAGTAGTCTGCTGTGTATACGCTTTAATTTTCACTGGGTGTATATTTTGCAGATTTATGCTTTTAGCGATTTTTGCATTTTTATATTCGACAAAAAACAACAACGGAAAAGTTTTTTTCTATTATCTATGGATGTACTGTTTATTCCCATAGTGTGCATGTGTGTTCATCTACACTCTCTGCATGTGCAGGGTATCCATCATTGTCAGGAGTGCTTGACTATTTGATGGGCTATTCCTTTGTTCCGTTGATCCTGTCGTGTGCGTATGTCATCCGAGGATGCGGTCGCTATGCCAACCCAGACTACCACATCTTTCTGGATGCTTACAACAGAAGTAGAGCAGTTACTGGAAAATTCAGGCATGAAGAGGTGCAAACCTGCTCGTCTGTACCATGAGTGTATTTGTATAAGTATTTGTGCCTATTTGCACCTGCAGTACATCACGTGGTACCACAAATGCTGTGAATATGTATGTATATGTGTGTGTCCAGTACACCTACAACATGTACTGGTATGTATGTGTGTGTCCAGTACACCTACAACATGTACTGGTATGTATGTGTGTGTCCAGTACACCTACAACATGTACTGGTATGTATGTGTGTGTCCAGTACACCTACAACATGTGCTGTTATGTGTGTGTGTCCAGTTACACCTACAACTTGTGCTGGTATCTACTGGGTGCCTGTTGGAAAGGCGTATAGGTAAAGGCTTCTCAGTCTAAAGAAGGTACCCTGGTATGCATACAGTATACTGTAAGTATGTGTGCCTGTTTGCACCTGTATCGTGTGTACTGTGTATATGCAGTCTGTATCTGTATGTATGTGCATGTTTTTATCTGTGTGTACTTTGTGTGTAGCTGCTTGTAACTGTCTGCATTTGTGTATGTATGTATGTGCCTTTTTTTGCGCTGGCATGTGTGTTTGGTACATGTGTGTGTGTGTGTGTGTGTGTGTGTGTGTGTGTGTGTGTGTGTGTGTGTGTGTGTGTGTGTGTGTATGTGTGTGTGTATGTGTGTGTGTGCATGCATCCATAATCATATGTACGTATATGCAGGCAGTGTTAGAAATAGTGATCAGCATTCAGACATTGTCCGACCATTTTGGCATTTTGTCCGACCCAAGAAAGTTTGGGTCAGACATTTGGCTGAGCACTACCTAATGCTCAGTCCACACACAAAGTGATGTTACCAAGTCGTGAGAACTGAGAATGTCCACTTATGCTTTCATTATTCATTGATACACACCTACTGTGGCACATGTGCACTTCTCCAAAAATATGTCTGAGCAAATCTGAAATTGTCTGACCCAAATGAATAGTGCTAGGACATGAGTCCATCCTCTATTTGCGCCTTATTTCTAACTCTGTGTAGGGTTAAGTACACATATGTACACATGTGTATATGTATGGTGATAGGTGCGGACGTAATGTATTTTCAATATTCTGTGTCTGCAGGCACTGAGCACTGGCTTGGCAGATGTGGACTTTGCTTTTTCTCATTATCCCATCTGTTTCACCCACAAGGAGTCAACAATCAGGTCAGTTAGAGTCTGTCTCTAAGTACAGCTGTCAGCGTGAGAACTATGTACGTACGCATGTGTACCTTTTTCCTCAACAGACCACGTGTGCTTTCTTCAGAAAGACCTCTTACCTTCTTTGAGAGAGTTCAGAAAATTCCCTTTTCAGTTTTGAAGTGAGCGAACCTGATCGATTTATGGTGTAGGATAATATGACGTCTGTTTTGCATGATATGTGTATGACCTCGTTAGAGAAAACATGCTGAGGGAATCCGCATATACGAACGTATCATTTGTTCCTCCCAGCCTATATTTTTTTATTGCATTTTGACATACGTAGTGAAGGATTTTTAGCATTTTCTGAGATTCCCTTAGTCTGATACCCAGACCCTCCCACTGGCCACCGTTTTATTCCACCCGACAAAAGGGTGTGGAAAAGACTGAGGCTGTACCAGGGGCAGAGTCACAGTAAATAACAGATTTTGGCTCTGTCTTTTCCAGACCGTTCGCGAGGGCGGTATAAAATGGCAGCGGTCGGATGATGGTCTGGGTACGAGACTAAGATTCCCTGTAGTGAGCTTCTTCTGCGCAGAACGCTGTGAAGCTCACCCTTGGGGTATGTAGGCAGAGACGTCTTGCTACAGTAGGATTGGTACGTTATGTGAAGTAAAAGTTATGCAATTTTGACCACCACAGACACTATGCGATTTTTAATTTGCAATTTCTTAACATGCAGTATTGTGTGGTATCAGACATTAATCATAGTACGATTTTTATTCATGCAAATTTCTTTAAAATATGATAGCATGATTAAACTACAACATAACATTCCATTCCTATATATGGTATATTGGAAATTCACTGAAACCAGTTGAAGGTTATTAATAGAACATTACAATAGTCAAAATCCCTGTGCTGTATTTTCAATGTGTTTGTACCGTAAGAGAAGTTGCTACTGTGTTTGTTTGTCATGTTCTCCCTTCAGCTACATCTCAGCTCGTGTTGTTGCAAGACGATTGGTATATCCTGGCTCTATATCTCTTATTCAGATGGCCATGAGTGAGGGTGTTGTTTTTGACCATGTGAAAATGGCCGTAATCACTTTTGTTGTTCTTTTCAAATAGATCAGCCTCTTAGTGAAGGCAGAGAGCAGCTACTGAAGAAGGTGCTGTGGTGTGTGTGTGTGTGTGTGTGTGTGTGTGTGTGTGTGTGTGTGTGTGTGTGTGTGTGTGTGTGTGTGTGTGTGCAAGCGTGCATGTGTGCGTGCATGTGTGCAGGATGTGTGCACATATACAAACGTGACCACACTTGTTTGCTGATCTGCTGGTAAATGACATCTTTATCCTCTTTGTTGTGTTCAGTTCAATGGGAGAAGGGCTAAGCTGGTTGCCGTTGATGGTAACCATATTGACACAATGTTTGTGGACAGAAGATCATCATCGTCTTCTCACAAAGGTCATAAGTTGGTATGTATGTATGTACATATATGTACGTATATACTCATACTTACTGTATAGGCCCTAATGATTGCGTGACTTTATTTTTGTGAATTTGGCAACTGAGCCTGCTTTTTGCGAAAATTCAATCACGAATACATTCGGTTAGATACATTGTCTGTTTGTCTAAGATATAGGAGGGACTGGTCCATTCACGATACTAAAATCATGAAGTGCAGCCAAGCTCTTGACTCATGAAATGTACACCCCCAAAAAATTAGCACCTATGCAGTATATCTCATATGTACATACAGTCCTATGCTGTGTATGTACAGTATGTACACATTACATGTTGGAACTTTCTCGTTCCAACTTTTTCTGGTGAAAATTTTGCCAAGTTTATGAACAATCGGACATTTGTGAAAATTTTATTTGCGAATTCCTCTCAATTCTCAACAGATGATTAATCAGCTTAAGCTGCTACTTCTGCAGAAGTGAGAATGTGAATTTTTATAAAAGCGGCCATGGGTTAAATTTGAACCGTGACAAAGCTTTAACTCTTATGGTATATTTCACTGTGTGGAGTCTCATAAAGAACTCTCTTACAGTGAAGTCCACCTGCGTATTACTATTGTGGACAAATTCACATGTCTTTCTATAGTTCACAATATGCATAGTTCAGAAACTTGCCTCGTTATTCGTAGTGACTTTCTAATGGAGTGTTTTCTGCTTCTCCTGCACTCATTCATACAGTGAAAGGTCTATAATCCGTCCCTCCCCCCCTTGGTCCGCCAAACTGTCTAATTTGCCAAGGATTTGATGAAACATTACAAAACCCAGATCTTTAATCCATCGACCTCTCCATTTGACAGTGAAATTCCTAGTCCCTATGTTTTTCAGGTTGTTGAGGTCTCACTGTTGTGGTGTTCTACTGTGTAGTCAACCTCCTGCTAGCTATTGCTCACTGCAGTCAACCTCCTGCTAGCTATTGCTCACTGCAGTCAACCTCCTGCTAGCTATTGCTCACTGCAGTCAACCTCCTGCTAGCTACTGATCACTGCAGTCAACCTCCTGCTGGCTATTGATCACTGCAGTCAACCTTCTGCTGGCTATTGATCACTGCAGTCAACCTCCTGCTAGCTATTGCTCACTGCAGTCAACCTCCTGCTAGCTATTGCTCACTGCAGTCAACCTCCTGCTAGCTACTGATCACTGCAGTCAACCTCCTGCTGGCTATTGATCACTGCAGTCAACCTTCTGCTAGCTATTGCTCACTGCAGTCAACCTCCTGCTAGCTATTGATCACTGCAGTCAACCTCCTGCTAGCTATTGCTCACTGCAGTCAACCTCCTGCTAGCTATTGATCACTGCAGTCAACCTTCTGCTGGCTATTGATCACTGCAGTCAACCTTCTGCTAGCTATTGCTCACTGCAGTCAACCTCCTGCTGGCTATTGCTCACTGCAGTCAACCTCCTGCTGGCTATTGCTCACTGCAGTCAACCTCCTGCTGGCTATTGATCACTGTCTTCTCATAGGTAATCAGTTGTGAAGGAAATGCAGCCTTCTACGAGGTGCAGGGAGCAATGGGACCTCCTTTGCAAGGTGAGAACTCAGTGCACCAGTGTGCAGTCGTCCACTTTCACTGTTCCTTTTTCTTTAGCTGGGTATTCTGTTCTTGGATGGAATCATCCTGGATTTGCTGGTAGCTCAGTAAGTCATTAAGCAATGCTTCTCAGTATGTGTTCCTGTACACTCCTGTACACACACCTGTACCCAACCCTGTACCCAACCCTGCACACTCCTGTACACACTCCTGTACACACTCCTGTACACACTCCTGTACACACTCCTGTACACTTCCTGTACACACATACACAGCCCTGTACACACTCCTGTACACACTCCCGTACACACACCTGTACACACTCCTGTACACACTCCTGTACACACTCCTGTACACTTCCTGTACACACATACACAGCCCTGTACACACTCCTGTACACACTCCCATACACACACCTGTACACACCTATCTTCAACCCTTCTTTCCTCCAGGGCCTCCCCTTCCCCAGCCAGGAGGGCAATGCCATCGATGTGGTGGTACGTTATGCTGTCACTGAGCTCAACTTTGAGCTGGAGGACATCATACTTTATGCTTGGTCCATAGGTGGGTGTGTCCATACGTGTAGTGTACAATATGTACTGTATGTACAGTTCTGTATGATGCATATGTTGTGTACTTATGCATTGTTTGGCCATTTTGTCCTGGAGAACGTGACTAGAAGTTTGTATGTGCCTTAGCTAGTCAATGTACTGTATGCATGTATATTGCACGTATACTTCAGATTGCTCCTATGTGTGTATGTATCGCACAGTACACATGTTTGTAGATGTAGATCACCCCACATTCATTTGGTATGTCTTAAAAATAAGTGTCTTCTTCTGTGTGATGCATGCGTAGGTGGGTTCACAGCTTCGTGGGCTGCCATGAGCTATCCAAAGATAGGTGCCGTCGTTCTGGATGCAACGTTTGACGAAATCCAGCCTCTGGCTGTCCGCCAGGTCCCAGATTGGCTGAGTGAGTCTCAAAGGACACCACTCACATGCAGCACACGTGGTCGTGATTTGTACATGTACATATTACATACATACTAGTATGTAAACAAACATGTATGCAAAACATGTGCAAGAAGACCATATATTGATACATTTCTTTCTGAAAAGTGATCACAATTCAAATCTCCACAGAATCCCTCACAAAAGACATGATAAAGGAACACTTCGAACTGAACATTGCAGAGCAAATATCTCAGTAAGTTCAGTGTGTACGTCTCTGCCAACATTTCCTCTGGTCAGTGTCATCAACAAGCTCCACTACCCACAGCTATCCAGGTCCTGTGTATCTGGTAAGAAGAGTGAACGACGAAATGATAACTACAAGGTATTGAAGACTATGTGTTGGAGTGATTTTGACTAAAGTGGATTAAATCATCGCTGTAGAGTGAAACCTCTGTAATAGCCCACCTGTTTAATCCGACATTCTCTCTAATCCAACCATCTTGTGAGGTATATACATACATACACTGTATTGAAGTGTGCCAAGGGTTACTTCGTAATCCAACAACTTCCTAATCGGACATTTTTTCAATTGGGCATTTTTTCAATCGGACATTTTTTCAATCCCATTGAGTATTGGATTGGAGAGGTTCACTGTATATTCAAGTCTTCCCACGCTATACATAATGATACTCCAGATCAGGTGTGTACATGTTTTCTTCTATTCAGGTTGTGTATTGTGTACTGTTTTGATGATGATTGTACACAGCTGCTATTTCATTTGGTAGACCTGCTGACCCCACATCTAATAGAATCAACAACCTACTGGTGAAGATCCTCCAGTACAGGTGTGTGTGTGTGTGTGTGTGTGTGTGTGTGTTGTGTGTGTGTGTGTGTGTGTGTGTGTGTGTGTGTGTGTGTGTGTGCATGCGTGCGTGCGTGCATGCGTGCATGTGTGCCTACATGTATATTTGACACAGTCTCAGCTCTTCTCTTTTATATAAAGTTGCTATAGTAAATAGTCTTATCTAAAACATCTCACGGTATATCCAGCTATGTATAAGTCTGACTTTTTCTGTATTGGTATGTGTAGGTATCCAGTACTGTTTAGCCCTGAGAGCAGTCAAGTCCTATGGCAATGGGTGTACAGTTTCACTACCGGTGACAAGAGTACGTATGTGTGTATACGTACTGTGTACTGTGTGTGTGTGTATGTGTGTGTGTGAGTGTGTGTGTGTGTGTGTGTGTGTGTGTGTGTGTGTGTGTGTGTGTGTGTGTACATGTGTCAATGACTATGTGTACCTACTGCATTTATAATAACAACAGGTGTACAGGTGTGAACACACACACACACACACACACACACACACACACACATACACACACACACACACATACACACACACACACACACATACACACACACACACACACACACACACACACACACACATACACACATTTATAACCATATTCTATGTCACAAGCACTTTCACTTTTGTAGATGGTATTTTCCGTGATAAGGGTGTTGACTCCAACTGGTGTAACGTAACCCTAGTCCTGCACATGAGTGAACATGGGTCCTCTTACCCCTCCACCATTGGAGCTGGTCTGACTCCACAGCAGAAAACACAGTTGCTTCTCTACCTGGTAAGCTTAACCCAGCAGTCTGCACTCACACAACTGTTACTATGCCCTCTGGTAGCAGGCGTGCAATTTATGGGTGTAATGATGCAAGTTGTGGGTGTGATGATGCAAGTTACGGAGTAATATTTGATCACTAATGGTCTTTTGTATGGGATGTTATATTAAGTGCAAACTACACATGTTCCAGAAGAGAGGAGCACTAGCTTACATCCTTGCAGTCACCTTGTGTAAGGCGAGGTGCTGGTCATATAACCTGATAGTGTTTGTTCACGACTTGTGCTAGCAATGCTTTTAGCTTGTGTACCGGTGCCGAAAGCTGCATCTCTTATTGTAAGCCTATGAGGGCAATATGTATCCATGGAGATTTGTAGTAGTCTACTTTTTCTAGCTAATGTACTGTAGGTATAGGTATGAAGTGTTGTTCACTTTGTCCTCCCAAATGTCAGAAGTGTATGCGTAAAGATGCACAGTGGAATCTATGAATAAACGACACTTTACAACAGCCTTTTGTCCTTTGTAAGGAGGTTGTCCTCTTTGGGAGTTCAAAATGTATAAAACCTATAGGGAGAAAAGAGGAAAAAAAACTTTGGGGACCTCAAGCTGTGTCCTTTGTATAGAGGTTGTCCTAAATTGGAGGGTCTGCTATCGGATATTTTCTGTACATGGTGTGGCAGCATCTGCCTTTCCTACTTGTAGGCTGGAAAGTACATGGAAGACTACACAAGCACACATTGCACACCTCTGCCCTTGAGTCTCTTCAAGGTACCTCTACCGGGCAATCTAGCCTATGAGGTGTAGGCAGTTGTGGATGAGCTGTGCATTTGTGTGAACACACTCCAGGGAATAGTCACTGCGAGACAATCGTCTCACAATAGCTGTAATGTTACTCTCTTTAATTGATCACTGTTGTGATTGTACCAGCTCTTGCATGTTGAATGAGGACTGCATGTAATTACTGTCTTGTGGTGTAAGTAATTTAGTTATAAGTTTGATTAATTAATTTTACATATAGTTCCGTAATCAATATTGTGCATAAATGCAGTACTGTTAGCTAGTAATGGGTAGTTGGTTGGTAGCAGAAATATACAGCACCTTGATTGTGTAGGTGCTTGAATTTCTGCCAACCTCCTATGCTCGTGATTTACATGCAATGTAACTAGTCTCGCATAGCCAGACCCTACTTTCCACTCGTGCTAGCTAGCCTGGTGATGTCAGTCACCGAAAATGGCTGAGCTATGCCAAACTTATAATGTAACTATGGTTTAGCAGGAGCCCCACCCACTGCACAATACCAAGCAAGCAAGCTAAAGTGTCCACATGGAGGTGTCCTCACGCACAAAGTGGGGCACAATCTCAACAAGCAATGCATGTTGTGTGGAGGCTGCATGCACGGTGGTAGACACTGTTCCAACTGTATAACTGGTGACAACAATAGGGGCAACGCATAGGTACACACACAATAAAACTTGGAGCCGGAATCTATGGCTACAAGCATAGCAAAATGGTAGTTCTGTTTTCGTGACGTCACGTGCATTGTCTGGAACACGCCCAAGGCTCTAGCCAACATCTTCGGAGAGAGCACAAAAGGACTGTTCCGCAAATTGATGTTTCCAGGCCACCAGCGTATGACGGTACACACGAAGAACCCATGTCCTGTTCGACAGGCTGAGCAACGGAGTCGCGAAGACTCCTTTCCACGCGTTGGAACGAATCCCGGCAATGGAAGCA
>CAUJGJ010000195.1:1029637-1034637 GCA_963170055.1 Halisarca cf. caerulea | reverse complement strand
TTGTACATACATGCAATGTCTACTGCATTTTAACTATCATATTCTACCCCCCCCCCCTGGACAGGTCTTGAGCATATTACAAAATCATTCCAACTCTGTAGGACGCTGACAAAGGACAAAGTATGTTAATATTTGGTTGTACATGCCAGTGTATGCGTACCTTTACACATCAGTTGTGGTATGTGCGTGTGCGCGCGCGCACGCACACACACACACACACACACACACACACACACACACACACACACATACACACACACACACATATACACACACTAGCACACACACACAAGCAGTTGTTCAACCATTCACAGAGCCTGAGTAAGTATGTACATACTGTATGTGTGTGGGTTTCGTTGTATGCTATATTCCACTAAGTTGATATTATGTTCACTCCCTTCCAAGGTGGAGCACTTGCTTGGGTGGGTGAGGAATTCCTTTGCTCAACTGGCAATGGTAGACTACCCTTATCCTGCGTCCTTCCTTGCACCACTACCAGCTTATCCAATGAAGGTAATGGAGAGTCCCCCTGTGGGTGTATACTGGGGTAGCTCTACAGAAGTGTGTGTGTGTGTGTGTGTGTGTGTGTGTGTGTGTGTGTGTGTGTGCGTGTGTGCATGCGTGTGTGCATGCATGCGTGTGTGTGCATGCATGCATGCATGTGTACATATGTGTTTTTGTGTGTTTGTGTGTGTACGTATGTGTGTGTGTGTGTGGTGTGTGTGTGTGTGTGTGTGTGTGTGTGTGTGTGTATGTGTGTGTGTGTGTGTGTGTGTGTGTGTGTGTGTGTGTGTGATTTGAATGTGTGGATCAGTGGCAATGAAATGGTACGTACATTTTTATCTTACACCAGAAGCTAATGTCCATCTTCCTGCAGGTGTCCTGTTCCTATCTCCTTGACAACAGAGAGGGTGATGTAATGAGAGGTCTGGCTATGGCAGTTGGTGAGCTCTGGTAGTGTGTGTGGATGTGTCTATGTACTGTAGAAGAGTGTGTATTTCCAGCCTTCAAATACTTATGGGTGTGTACCTGTATACGTACACTTTCTAATGCAAGTGTAATGTTGTTTGCATGTGTGTGTGTGTGTGTGTGTGTGTGTGTGTGTGTGTGTGTGTGTGTGTTAAGCCACATAAATAGATACGTAGTTTGATGTACTCACAATACTCAGACACAAATGCACAGATGCACAGACACGCACTATTATTTTGTGTATTTAACGTCCACTTGGGATTGCCAGCAAATTAATCCCATATGTAAATTCATCCCAAAACACTGAGTATCTTTCTGGGCTTGTAAAACACAACACAATACTATTGTTTAGTTTGTCTGCATTCACAATATTGCTTGTGGTTTGAAGGTTTATTCTACAATGGAACTGGTGGGAATCTGACCTGCTACGACATTGAGAAGGAGTTCATTGAGTGTGCTGATCCAACAGGCTGTGGTGTTGGACCAGATGCCATGGCATGGGATTTTCAGGTACGTATGTCCCAATGAATAACTTGCTTGTGTTTTGTAAGTACTAAGTATTAAAGTGTGTGTGTATGTGAGTGTGTGTGTGTGTGTGTGTTTCTGTATGTGTGTGTGTGTGTTTCTGTGTGTACATGTGTGTATGTGCAGGTGCACGTGTGTGTGTGTGTGTGTGTGCATGTGTGTGTGTGCGTGTGTGTGTGTGTGTGTGTGTGTGTGTGTGTGTGTACGTGTGTGTGTGTGTAACAAAATAGCATGTGCCCAATTCAGTGCTTCTTTGGGGGGGGGGGGGGTATAATTTTGCAAGGTTAATTCACAATGTGGCTGCCTGATGCCCCTCTTATGTATTTGCTTACAAGTGCACTTTTGCCCCTACTGCCCAACTTCTGGCTGAAGGACTCCCTGCTGATTGTGAACAAACCTTGTGTCGAAGTGATCTGTGGGAGAGATTTGGTGTGTTTTTCTCTGATAGGCATGTACAGAGATGGACATGAATATCTCAACCAATAGTGTGACCGACATGTTCCCTCCTACCAAGTACGACTCTACAGAGTACTGTCAGAAGACATGGGGAGTGCAGAAGAGACCAGAGTGGTTTGGGACATCTATGTGGGGGAAAGGTGTGTGTGTGTGTTTCTATCTCTGTGTGTGTGTGTGTGTGTGTTTGTGTGTGTGTGTGTGTGTTTGTGTGTGTGTATGTGTGTGTGTGTGTGTGTGTGTGTGTGTGTGTGTGTGTGTGTATTTGTGTGTGTGTGTTTCTCTGTGTGTGTGTGTGTGTGTGTTTCTGTGCGTGTGTGAATTTGTGTGTTTTGTGGATGTGTATGTGGTTTGGGACATCAATGTGGGGAAAGGTGTGTATGTCGAGGAGCTAAACTTTCGTGGTTAGCCACTTTTGAAATATTCATGGAAATATCTTTTGCAGGATCTGTTGTTCAGCTGCTACCTACCAAACAGTGCACCATGTTTTAGCAGTGCACAAATGTCATGCTCCAACGCTCATTCTTGACAAACACGAAAGTTAAGCTCCTCAAAAATTTAGCGCTATAGGGTATGAGTGTATGTACATCAGTTAGTGGGTGGGTATGACGTTTTTTTCTCAACATTTACAGACATCAAGTCTACGTCATATATCATTTTTTCTAATGGAGTCCTGGATCCATGGAGCTATGGAGGGGTGTGTTGTTGTGAGTGATGAGGGGTGAGTGTGAGTGGTGGTGATGGGTGAGGGATGAGTGGAATGGTGAGTGTGAGTGGTGGTGAGGGGTGAGGGATGAGTGGAATGGTGAGTGTGAGTGGTGGTGAGGGGTGAAGGGTGAGGGATGAGGGATGAGTGGAATGGTGAGTGTGAGTGGTGAGTGTGAGTGGTGGTGAGTGGTGAGGGATGAGTGGAATGGTGAGTGTGAGTGGTGGTGAGGGGTGAAGGGCGAGTGGAATGGTGAGTGTGAGTGGTGGTGAGGGGTGAAGGGTGAGGGCCACTGAGGGGTGAGTGTGAGTGAGTGGTATTCATAGTTCCTCTATCATCTGTTGCTTAGGTTTTGCATTCTCCCTCCGAGTCCATTGTGGCTATTCTCATTGAAGGAGCAGCTCACCACTTGGACCTTCGGTAAGGGCAGGGGCTGTGGGCAGTGAGACAGTGTTTCCAGCTGTTGTGTGTAGTCTAGCCAGCCAGACCCTATCTTTGCTGAATGGTTTGAGGGAGACAAGGCGTGGCTAGCGAGACTATGTTATGTTTGAGTTAAACCTGGTTCTCTTTTCCCTTCTGCAGAGGAACCAACCCCGCTGACCCTCCTGCGGTGACTGCTGCTCGAGAACAAGAGAAAGCACTCATTAAACAATGGATATTGTGAAATTTGTATCAGCATTGAGAATTACAATATACTATGTTATAGAATATCCTATGATTCGTATTGTGCAGTTAGTATGACGTAACTGTCCGGAGATATTAAGCAATCATGCAAATGAGCTTAAGGGGGTTGTTTTATTTCCGTCCTTTTCTCAAAACTAGCATCGCTTTTGACTTTGGTTGCCGTTTTGGAAGTAGGTCTGCGTTGAGAAGCATGTCTTCCAAGATAACAGTACGTTCTCTACCACCAGTGTAAAGCTTGTAGTAATGTCGAGAGTAATGTCTTTATGTCGTCAAAAGCTTCATATTTCATTTTGTAAATGCGCAGCCAACCGAACGATTGCAAGGAATTGACAGAAATGTCTGGTAAGCTTTGTTCTGTATTCGTCTAGTAAGTCGTGTGGTGCTTGTGGAAGGATAGGGGCTCGGAAACTATAGACTAAATATACGCAATTTCGACTTCACAACAAACTCCAGTGTTTTGTATTGTGCAGTACCGTGAGTCCATACTAGAGGGAATTCCCTTCGATCTTCCCACAGGGTTGAATTCACTGCCATTGGATCCAAGTGCAAAGTAAACCTGGGACAGGTGAGTGTACTAGCCAGCCTCATCACACAAAACACACACACACACACACACACACACACACACACATGCACACACACATGGTATCTTGCAATGCGTAACGATTGTTTCTGTCCCAATCTCAGGGATTCCCCAATTACAGCCCACCTCAGTTCCTGGTTGAGGCTCTGCAAGAGGCAGCCGCTAAGCCTATGCTGCATCAGTACACTCGTGGGCATGGTCATCCGAGACTGGTCAATGCACTGGCAAAGCTGCATTCTATCCTTCAGGAGCGTAGTATTGATCCAATGAATGAGGTGTGTATGTGTGTGTGTGTGTGTGTGTGTGTGTGTGTGTGTGTGTGTGTGTGTGTCACTGTGTGTGTGTGTGTGGTGTGTGTGTGTGTGTGTATCTTGCACCAGTCTTTTAAGTAATTTCCAACATTTCAGCTAGATAGTTCCCTTCTGAACTTCAGGAGCTAGTGTCACAGGCTCAAATCTTTTATGCAAAGGATACCAATAATTGTACCTTTTTAGTACATCTGTAATTCATGTTTTTAATTATCCAATAATCATTAATAAGATTAATTTGATTGTTTAAGATATCATATCAATTGTTAATGTGTTCATTATTCATTCTGTAGGTTGTGGTGGGAACTGGTGCTTATAGTGCTTTGTTTTTTACTTTCCAAGCGTTTGTACATCCAGGAGATGAGGTTTGTGCTGGTTGCAATAACAAAGATGTCATGTGACGTGCATGTGACTGACCACTGTACAATGGTCATGTGATGTTCAAATGACTGCTGCTTATCATATAATAGTCATATGTATACTATTAGTATACTGCAGTATACTATACTCATATTAGTATACTGACATCCAATGAGTTTTGTCCATTTTCCTATACTTTCTGTTAGGTGGTTTTGATAGAGCCATTCTTTGACTGTTATGCTCCAATGACAAAAATGGCTGGAGGGAAAGTCGTGGGAATTCCCCTTCGGCTGGTACGTAATCACCTGGGTATTGCATGTGTGTGTAGCTATTGTACTACTGTTTGCCTATCTCTTGGTCACTGATGTCATAGCAAGGGAAATTCCCTGGTAGTTCCAAAGATCTGGCCATT
>CAUJGJ010000195.1:999637-1019637 GCA_963170055.1 Halisarca cf. caerulea | reverse complement strand
GTGGGAGGAGGGTGCGCCAGTGTGGCTGTGTGTATGGGGGTGGGGTGGGGGGGGGGGGGGTAGCTAATGAATATTGTAAGGCTACTAAAGCAAGCTTTTCAGATTTTGAATAATTATACAAGTTATACCTGCCTCAGGGCGCAATGCTCTGTAAGGGAAGTGCATATTATAATTATTGTAGGTCTGAAATAATGTTATTGTTCCATTGGGAACTTCTGCCTACCTAATTCTGTTGATGTGGTATTGGCCATGAATATCATTAGGTTTGACAATGAATATAATTACTGGACATGTCGAATGTCATGTCTTTCTCTGCTCATGCTCAACATGATGCATAACGCATATTATACTGTATATATTAACTGTGTAACCATATAATATGCTGCATTGTATCATTATGAGTGCAGGGATACCTCCATGTAGACCTCAACAATCCGACGTTCTCTCTAATCTGACCGTCTTTTGAGGCACAGTCACCATATTAAAGTATGGTAAGAGTCACTCCCTAATCCGACATTCTGTCAAGCTCCATTGAGTGCCAGATTTGAGAGGTTTCACCATAACAGGCGCAGTTAACTCTCACATGCATGGTGTCCAACTTGTGCTCTGCTACAGAAAGTATCAGCACACCCATTTTGTCAAGACTGTGTTTTTGGCCTAAAACAAAGTGACAAATTATAATATACAGCTAACTATGGCTTGTATTGAGTCACCATAGCAACCAATCACCTGATGTATGTATATAAGTCCCTGTCTTCTCTTTGTGACATAGGAAGGGGTATACAAAGGACGGAGGATGAGGAGGAGGTCATGCAGCTGACTCTGTGTGACCTCATGCAGGGGACACTTGTTGTGAGGTGCTATCTCATTCCCGCCTGTACGACGCCTGCCTTGAGCTCCTCCGCATACCTTCACTTGGTAGAAATTATGGGATGTCAGAGTCATGGTTTAGTATAACTCACCTCCATGACCAACTCAGGAAGTGATGCTGGTCTGTGATGCAATGAAGAATGATGTGAGACATTATGTGTGTGTGTGTGTGTGTGTGTGTGTGTGTGTGTGTGTGTGTGTGTGTGTGTGTGTGTGAAGTGACACTAATTGAACTGTGAGCTGCATATAAGCTTATTCTCATGGTAGCTAGTCATACTCATATACATTGATTTTGATTAGTATTGTCATTATTATGGCTGAAGGGGTTACCATAATAATGACAATACTAATCAAAATCAATGTGATATATGCCATCATCGAGAATAGAGGGGAGGGGACTTTGAGGATAGGTTATTGCAATGCTCACAATCAGGCTGTGGTTGAATGAACCAGGGGCATGCGGGTACTTGAGGTCACATGGCAGGTCACATGTGGACTATTCCAGAAAAGCTAGACCATGCCTGCAAGTGTTCATGCATGGTCTAGCAAGCCATACTGCATGTGGACTGGGGGGACTGCTGGCCTATGTGCATGAGACCACACCCTCAACTGCATTGGAGGTGTTTGTGTATTTTACAATAATTCCTATGTTGCAAAAGTTTACTATCACTCAGTTAGTCCTTTAGCCAGGAAACTAATCGACTAGGGTGCCTATGAAAACCAGAAAAATAAGTAATTATTTGAGTTAATAACCTGTGTAGATGCTGGAGACATAAGGCAGTTTAATGAAAGGATTTGGCAGAAATTGCTACCAATTAAACAAGCACAGTGTACTTTCAAGATTAAATAGCTTGTTTCTTTCATAACATTCAAGCCCTAATTTTGTTCACAGCTTGTCAAAAAGACAGGTGGTTGTAGCCTGTACCTCTGTGGTGTGTTTCTGTGTTTTCTCAGGAAAGGTGAAGGGGCAGGCTCAGGCTGCATTGTGTACAGTAGGTCCAGCAGTAGGTCTAATTGAATTGGGGAGCCCCTTATGGTAATATTGAGATGAGACCATTTAGTGCGGAAAACAACAGAAATTATTTATTTTATTATCCTGCAGCAGTTGGGACCATTCTGGGGTGTGTATATACATAACACCGGCACCACTTGTGTACTGAACATCCCCCTGTGTGCCCCACCAGCACCACTTGTGTACTGTACATCCCCCTGTGTGCCCCACCAGCACCACTTGTGTACTGAACATCCCCCTGTGTGCCCCACCAGCACCACTTGTGTACTGAACATCCCCCTGTGTGCCCCACCAGCACCACTTGTGTACTGAACATCCCCCTGTGTGCCCCACCAGCACCACTTGTGTACCCTACATCCCCCTGTGTGCCCCACCAGCACCACTTGTGTACCCTACATCCCCCTGTGTGCCCCACCAGCACCACTTGTGTACCCTACATCCCCCTGTGTGCCCCACCAGCACCACTTGTGTACTGAACATCCCCCTGTGTGCCCCACCAGCACCACTTGTGTACTGAACATCCCTCTGTGTGTACCACCGGCACCACTTGTGTACTGAACATCCCCGTGTGCCCCACCAGCACCACTTGTGTACTGTACATCCCCCTGTGTGACCACCAGCACCACTTGTGTACTGAACATCCCTCTGTGTGTACCACCGGCACCACTTGTGTACTGAACATCCCCGTGTGCCCCACCAGCACCACTTGTCTACTGTACATCCCCCTGTGTGCCCCACCAGCACCACTTGCGTACTGAACATCCCCCCCCCCCCCGTGTACCACTAGTACCAAGTGGGTACACCCTCCTGTGTGTACCAGCAGCACTGGGGTACACCCTCTGGTGGGTATGTACCAACAGAAGCACTTAGGTACATTTCCCATGCACCAGCACAGTACGGCAAACCCCTCTAAACTGAGGGTTAGTACCCTGGCTAGTCTGGCAACCTCTACAAACTGAATGTTATAATTATTTTAATGTCTCATCAGCTACCCCCTCCCCACACACACTCCAAACCCCTCCAAACTGAACATTTTTTTTATTGGTCCCATGTGTGTTCTGTGTAGAGAGGGTTGCACTGTACATGGGCTCCCTGCATCTCTCAGTACCCAATGCAGTAGTTCTCCCTGCATGTCTCAGTACCCAATGCAGTAGTTCTCCCTGCATCTCTCAGTACCCAATGCAGTAGTTCTCCCTGCATCTCTCAGTACCCAATGCAGTAGTTCTCCTGCATCTCTCAGTACCCAATGCAGTAGTTCTCCTGCATCTCTCAGTACCCAATGCAGTAGTTCTCCTGCATGTCTCAGTACCCAATGCAGTAGTTCTCCTGCATGTCTCAGTACCCAATGCAGTAGTTCTCCCTGCATGTCTCAGTACCCAATGCAGTAGTTCTCCTGTATCTCTCAGTACCCAATGCAGTAGTTCTCCTGCATCTCTCAGTACCCAATGCAGTAGTTCTCCTGCATGTCTCAGTACCCAATGCAGTAGTTCTCCTGCATGTCTCAGTACCCAATGCAGTAGTTCTCCTGCATCTCTCAGTACCCAATGCAGTAGTTCTCCTGCATCTCTCAGTACCCAATGCAGTAGTTCTCCTGCATGTCTCAGTACCCAATGCAGTAGTTCTCCTGCATCTCTCAGTACCCAATGCAGTAGTTCTCCTGCATGTCTCAGTACCCAATGCAGTAGTTCTCCTGCATCTCTCAGTACCCAATGCAGTAGTTCTCCTGCATCTCTCAGTACCCAATGCAGTAGTTCTCCTGCATCTCTCAGTACCCAATGCAGTAGTTCTCCTGCATCTCTCAGTACCCAATGCAGTAGTTCTCCTGCATGTCTCAGTACCCAATGCAGTAGTTCTCCTGCATGTCTCAGTACCCAATGCAGTAGTTCTCCTGTATCTCTCAGTACCCAATGCAGTAGTTCTCCCTGCATCTCTCAGTACCCAATGCAGTAGTTCTCCCTGCATCTCTCAGCAGGTCTGTTGGAAGCATTTTAAAGGTGGTAAGGCCATTGATTTTAAGCAATACTGATTGATATTCACACTGGGCCCGGGGTGTAGGTGGAATCAGCAGTGTCAGCAAACTTCAGTGGAATACTATCACACCCCACCCCCCACACACACCCTAGGGGATTTGCTTCAATACCCAGCATTTCCGCTGATTTTTGCTGCCACTGCAGAAGAATGTTTGTGTAGTATTATACTCATTTGCAGAGACTCAGCTTTTGTTTTGCTGATTAATGCGGACATTTGCCTGTGTAATGCTGATACATCCATACTGGCCTGTTCTGTGTACATAATATCAGGTATTGTGCTAATGCCTGTTGTTGTGGGGTATAGGAAGGTCACTCTCATGTGTACGCCCTACTGCTCTTCAAAGTGTTGAAGATGGATTGGTTTGCTCTGCAGCTAGGGATGAGGTAATCTAGCTGGTGGAATGAGGTAACCCAGGTGGTGGAATGATATTCACGGCCCATGTATGCACTGTAGGGTATAAAAGGAGGGACAGCTGGGACACCAGCAGCTGCTTTTCTCAAGTTTTGCATTGAGTGAGTTTCCAAGGGTCAACATTCTTGTATGTTTCATCTGTACCACATCACTCTTCTCTTCTCCTTCTTTGTTTTCAGGAGAAACTGACTTCAGCCATGAAGACTGTGATCCTAGTTCTGGCCCTTGTGGCTGCAGCTTGTGCTGTTCGTACTGAGAATATTCCTGACCGCAATGAGATGGATCGACGAGAGGACACTGAGCACGTGCAGAGGATCTGCGGTGAAAAAACGGACAAAGTGGAGAGCAAAGACGGCAAACTTGTGAGTGTACCAACATCTTCACAAGCCCTATGATACACATGTGATAGACTGTGACTGTTGTAGACAGATGGCTGCCTTATGTAGTGACTACTATAAAACAGGAATCCTTTGCACAGTGGCCTTTATATGAAAGGATCATTCTGTATATACAGTACAGGAAGGGCTGCTTCGTACAGTGACCACTATACACAGTACGGGAAGGGCTGCTTCGTACAGTGACCACTATACACAGTACAGGAAGGGCTGCTTCGTACAGTGACCACTATATACGGGTTCCATGTACTGTGGTATATATTAGCCCAGTGAGGTGGGGAGGTTGCATGTCTCCTCTGTAGCCTTCGTTTCTTACAGCAAGAACTCCTCATGAACGTTCTTACAGTGCAATGTGTTTACTTTTCTACATCATTCTATTTATTACCACTTGTACCTTGCCTCCTCTGATTCCACCATTTTAGGAGTACATTGAGGTTAGAGAGAAGGAAGCAGTCAAACTGCAGTGTCCGTTTGGGCAGCGGTCTTTGTGCACCTGGTATCACGAGGACCGGGAGATCCCCATGTTCTATGGAGACTGGACGATCGCTTCAAAGGGCAATCTTCTGTTGAAGAGAGCCAAAGTTGAGCACAGTGGAACGTACCAGGTTGCAGTTAATGGAAAGAAATACGTCTACCATCTTGGTAAGCAAAGGGTGTATTCATGAATGTACAGTGCAGGCTGTTTATATGCAGTGTGTTCCACTCAGCATTCTACAGCAAATATGTACGTACATGCAATACATACGTACGTATATACATACCCACCCCCAACACATCCAAATGCACACATGCATGCACACACACACGTGTGCACACACACACATACGCACGCATGCACACACACACACACACACACACACACACACACACACACACACACACACGCACACACACAACACACAAACACACACACACACATGCACACACACACACACACACACACACACACACACACACACACACACACACACACACACACACACACACACACACACATGCACACATGTGTGCACACATACTCTGTGTGTGTACAATGAAACCTGTATATACATAATTAGACCACCTAAGGGACTGAGTAGTCGTGGTCTTGTATATAGACAGGCGGTTCTTATGTGAAGGTGTGAGATATTGCTTTAGTGGTTCTGGACCAGCCTATAGTGGTCACTATAGACAGGTGGTCGGTCCTTCTGTACAGGGGTCTTTATAAGACAGGTGGTCGGTCCTTCTGTACAGGGGTCTTTATAGACAGGTGGTCGGTCCTTCTGTACAGGGGTCTTTATAGACAGGTGGTCGGTCCTTCTGTACAGGGGTCTTTATAGACAGGTGGTCGGTCCTTCTGTACAGGGGTCTTTAAGACAGGTGGTCGGTCCTTCTGTACAGGGGTCTTTAAGACAGGTGGTCGGTCCTTCTGTACAGGGGTCTTTATAGACAGGTGGTCGGTCCTTCTGTACAGGGATCTTTATAGACAGGTGGTCGGTCCTTCTGTACAGGGGTCTTTAAGACAGGTGGTCGGTCCTTCTGTACAGGGGTCTTTATAGACAGGTGGTCGGTCCTTCTGTACAGGGGTCTTTATAGACAGGTGGTCGGTCCTTCTGTACAGGGGTCTTTATAGACAGGTTTGACTGTACTACAAATCTGTATGTCTGTCCTGTATGATGTCAGTCACTGTAGACAATGTCATGTTTTGACTACTTGCAGAGGGTGCTGGTGCATCAGCATCACTAGGTTGATGGGGTAAAGTGTTGCTTCAACGAAATACCTTTTCTATTTTACAGCCGTGAGGCCCCTTGCTGCAGAGGAAGACCTCTATGATGAGCTCACCGAGACTAGAAAAGAAATTAGAGACAAGAAAATCGAGAACAAATACTTGTACAACTCCCATGTCAAGAACATGCGATTCACCAATGTCGAGCTGACGGACCTCCACCTCCACAAAGTGGAATTTGAGTACGTTACCTTTGTGAACGTCACCTTCCGGTGGACCAAAAAACTCCCCACAAGAGTACACTTCTACAAGTGTAACTTCATCAACGTCAGATGGGAAAACCCCAACATTGTCAGCTCGCAATTCAGGAACTGCAAGTGGACCAACGACGACGAAACTCGCGTTACTTTCAAGAATCCCTGCATCAGGGATACCATTTTCTGCGACAACTGGTGGACAAACACCAGATGGGAGGATGGAGAGGTCTTTAACACAACCTTCATCAAGACCACCTTCAAGGAACACACTTGGCAAAAGACCAAATTTGTCAGCTACTACGTTGGAAAAGTTACCTGCGTAGACATTAAACCCGAGATGATCGTTGTCGACTGGGAGTTGAGTGGGACCATGTGCATGGCATACGTCTTTATGCCCAAGAATGAGATGAGCAAGCGATGTGACTACTTGGACAAGAAAGCACGAAGAATGTGTCATTTCTACCCGTCCGTCAAGTTCTGGGACTGCACACTGAGTAGATCACGAGTTAAAGAGGCAGAAATCCGTGCCGTTGAGTGGCATAGGACAAGATTCGATAGGTGCATGTTCAGGGATACCAAAATTGACGAAACCTACTTCTTGGCCTGCAACTGGTGCGACAACGTGATGGACAGGGTGGACATACGCACATTTGTAAAATTCTTGGCAAATCGCTTCAGAAGTGACAGACTCATGATCAGAACCTCCACGGCACTATGGTTCCACAGCTGCAGAATGTACGATTTCGAGATGAGATGGGAGATGACCAGCAGCCGTATCCACTTTGAGTATTGCATTGGCAAGAAAGTTAGGTTTTATGGAAATCACCTTATTTACCGCCTGATCCGCAGTACCATGGAAAACATCCGCTTCGACAGAATGACAGTGAATACATTGGAGTACTGCAACGCTTATCTGAGAGAGTGGTATGTCGTGAACACTGAAATTAGAGCAGTAAAGGAGGTGTGTGATGGGAATTACATCACTGAATATTGCGGCAACACTTGGCTTAAGGCGGGATCTACAACAAAGGGAGACAGGTGCACGGAGGAATTGAAGACGTGGTGCAAGAAGGACTACAACATCCGTCATCCAGTCTGTTATCCCTTCACCCGTTCAATGGATGAAGCCTGCTGTGCCACAAAGGGGAACTGGAATTGTGAAATTAAGCCCAGCACGTGGCGATGGTGGAAGGACTCCGACTTCAAGTGCAAGGACGAGCAGAAGAGCCGTATGGGTGATGACAGAGATTTGGACCGTCGTGACCGCAAATCTAAGGTCTTCACCTGCATCGATCGTCATCTGAGGTTGACAAGATCTCGCTATAACTTATGGGTTCGCGAATTCAAGCCCATGAACAGTACACTCATTCCAAGGGAGTTTTTCACAAAGTTTGAAACTCCGCGCGACTTGATGAAGATTGAGATGCACAGAAGAATCTGCGAGGACATGGAAGAAGGCGAAAGGAGAAGGGAGTGCATGACTGAAGTGCGCACCAAAGGAGAATTGTATGAACGTGAAGACAGACTCCGTGAAGAAGAAAAGGGTCTCATTGACCCCTTCACCACTAATCTGGAGCTTAACTTCAACTGCATCAAGTACTAGGAGAGACGCTAGCTTGATCGATCTTGTCTCCACTCAGTAGCAAATGATAAACTCGTAGTATTTTCTGTAGCTCTTCAACTTGACCACTAAGATTACTTTGTAGTACTATTTCCCAATATTATTGATGTTTAATTGTGTATTAATTCAAAAATGTAATCAAAAACTAATGGTGTTATGTGTGCAGTGTTTCACAAAGGCCATGTGGTCTGATTAGGTTCACTACACACAACATGCAGCATTGAAACAGTGACATGGTATATGCCATGCTACCTCGCAAATGCATGTGCATGCAAGCCAGGTCCACCCACCAGTCCATAGGCCAGCTAGGGCCCAGTACTACTCAATAGCAGTAGGACTTGCTCCAATATACTATGTATATACATATATTATAGCTAAATATATATATATACATATATATATATATATATATATCCTACCATATCTTGTAAATCATCTTGTTTTCAATAATAATTATTCACACACACACACACACACACACACACACACACACACACACACACACACACGCACGCACGCACACACACACACACACACACACACACACACACACACACACACACACATGCAACACACATACACATGTACAGTGAGACATCACTTGTCTGCACCTCAGATGTCCAGTTTCCTCACCTTCCGCAGTAGTTTTTATTGAGACAAATTTGCAATAATCCTACTGTACACTATACTACTGCTCCCTCATGTATTCGGTTCCCTCACTTTTTCCACAATTTCATTCAGAACAGATGTGTGCGGATAAGTGAGGTCTGACTGTATATAATATTATATATAACTATTAGGTATTGCAGGCTGAAATGGCCCTTAAACCCAAAAATTGGTGGGTATACTGACATGGACGATGAAGGAGAATATATATAACACAAGTGCGATTACAGTAATAACAATGGTTAAGATGCGCATGGGAACTTTAAGTGTACATGTGAGGCCAATGAATATATCAATCAATGATGATTTACACAATGACAATTAATTGTGAATATACAAGGTAATTAACAGTGATCGTCTATACTATACTAATTATTGTATGTACACATAGTCTAAGCACAATAGATCACAAATAAATAATGTTAGATGAGCAGATACATTATATATATATAATATTATACAGTATATTCTCGATTATCCGGACCCCTTTGGTCACAACAAATTTCTAGGTGTCCAGATAAGTACTAGTGAAATAGTCTGGATAACTGAAATTACAGTTTACTACTCTTTTGCACTTAGCACCAGCTGTAGCCATTTGTCCCTGGCTCTTAATAAACCGCTAACCGACAAAAAAATCGAACACAAACAGTGTCGTGTACATACGTAACAACTACTGCACATGCACAACTGCACGTGGCTGCTAATTTTTCTATTTTTAACACGAGGCTGATTATTGAAACGAGATAATCAAGGGTCTGGATAATCAAGGGTCCGGATAATCAAGGGTCCGGATAATCGAGGTTCCGGATAACCGAGGGTCTACTATATATATATATAATATATATATATATAATATATATATATTTATTATTTATTATTTTTTTATTTATTAATTATTAGAACAGACACACACAAAAAACAACTGCCCAAAGGACAGGATAACTGAAAATAACTAAACAAAATGATCATTGACAATGGAACCTAGGATTGCTACTGAGTTGAATCTTTGAATAGTTACACTAATTGTTTGACATAAATGAAAAAAAGACTGAGGATCAGCGGACTTCAATCGAATGCGGTGGGCCAATTCCTTCAAAAAGGACATTGCACTATCACCGAATACTCCCAATGACTCAAAACCAATTGGTGTGAAAATATGGGATTGGGCAATCTCGTGGTAAAGGGTGATCTTCCTAGTCTCTGCTTGGTTGGCAATCCTGGCCGCTCCAGAGGCTGCAGATGAAATATACGAGGGAGCGAAGGTGTCCCAACATGTAACATCCCAGGCAAGGGATTGGCCTCTCTTCCAGGGGATGATAGTGACGCCATCCGCACGCTTGCCATCTGATCTGCAGAGACAAATATATATATATATATATATATGTATATATATACCGTCTTTTTCATTCAAGTGATCTGTATTGTTTCGGGCCCTGGCCTGACATTTTGATAATTTAAAAAAAATAATATATACATATACATATATATTAAAACTGACATTTGCTAAACTTTATGGTTGCTGTTACAATGGTAGCTGTTTCTGCATGTTTGATAAAGCACAGGAGTGCTGTGACCCCAACCTGGAGTGTTTGCAGCACGCAGTGAGAGACAGTGTGCGCATGCACAGAGCTGTGAGACGAAGTATGATATAGCCTACAGGTCTGCGCATGCTGGTGTGGTCAGTTAGCTTTGTTGTATGTTGCTGTGCTGAATCGTGTGTGTGTGTGTGTGTGTGTGTGTGTGTGTGTGTGTGTGTGTGTGTGTGTGTCCAGTTGGTCTGGGAGCCTAATTAGTAGTGCTAAAGGTTCCTGACTGTACCCAGCAGATTGGGCATCCTGAAGTGCGAAAGTTTTGGTTTTCTCAGGACTCCAAGTTTAATTGTACTTGAGAGCCATACGCCACTGGAAACAGAATACTCTTGGGTACTTTTGTCCTCAGGTGTTAGTGTTATTCCAGTCAAGTGACTGGTATTGCCATATACTATCATCCTGAAAGTCACCAAGCTGGAGGTGGGGAATCATGCAGCTCAGAGCCCAGGATGGATATATCGATGCCATCACTCAGGGCTGTACCTCATCTCTTCTCATCTCGTGGGTCTTGCAAGCCCACAGATGAGTATCCCCTCCTGCACTTAGGGGGTCATCGTGGGGCCGGGATCAGTGGGGCTGTTGCCAGCAGAACCATTGGTCTTGGTGTTTCCTGATGGCTCAACCCCCTAAATGGGGTCCACATAGCCAGCGAGCTGGCAGTGGTAATACAAGTACAAGTACAAGTGTGTGTGTGTGTGTGTGTGTGTGTGTGTGTGTGTGTGTGTGTGTGTGTGTATGACACTGTGTGTGTGTGTGTGTGTGTGTGTGTGTGTGTGTGTGTGTGTGTGTGTGTGTGTGTGTGTGTGTGTGTGTGTGTGTGTGTGTGTGTGTGCATGTGTGTATGTGTGTATGTGTGTGTGTGTATGTGTGTGTGTACACACACATATCATCATGTGTGGGTGCAGGTGTGCATGCATATGCATGTAATGGAGAACAAGACCGGGCATGACTCTAAAATAGCAACTCTTTGCATGATATTGCACCCTCTGAAAAACAGAGAAGCATTTATGGCCACCACAAGTGCTGATGTAGGACAGCTTCACATGCTGAGTGTTGCTGACATGTGATTTATGCTGTATATACACTGTACATTTAGTACAAAATCACACCTCCCTCTACTGTAATGACATTATGGCTGGTCTGTCTGCTGAATCAGCAATGACCTTCTCAAATTATAATATTATTCATAGGTTCTCTGGCTTATAAATTGGTGAGTAGCTGGCTGTTAAATCATTAGTTGCAGTTCTTCTCAGAGTGTTCTGAAGTGAGTCTCACACACTCCTGCCTGCTGACATTCCTGTGTAGTGAGGGGTGTACCATCATTCTACAACTGGATGATGTTCTGTGCAGTGTGGGGTGGCTGATGTTCTGTGCAGTGTGGGGTGGCTGATGTTCTGTGCAGTGTGGGGTGGCTGATGTTCTGTGCAGTGTGGGGTTGCTGATGTTCTGTGCAGTGTGGGGTGGCTGATGTTCTGTGCAGTGTGGGGTGGCTGATGTTCTGTGCAGTGTGGGGTGGCTGATGTTCTGTGCAGTGTGGGGTGGCTGATGTTCTGTGCAGTGTGGGGTGGCTGATGTTCTGTGCAGTGTGGGGTGGCTGATGTTCTGTGCAGTGTAGCAGTGCGTGGGGTGTGTACTATCGCTCTAGCCTCACTCACTACTGCTTGTAGCTGGTGTTTTCTGCATGCAGTAGTGTGTTGTGTGTTGTCCAGCATTCTAGCTAGCCTCACAAACATCTAAGCTACCACCTTGTGTGTGTGTGTGTGTGTGTGTGTGTGTGTGTGTGTGTGTGTGTGTGTGTGTGTGTGTGTACCTACACAAAATTAGCTCTTCAGTGCTGAACTGTATGTGTGTTTTGGCTGAGGGTGTGTACAGCAGTGTGGAGTGCTGCGGTTTCCCTATCTTCGACAATCTAATCTCCTCCTTCAAATCCTTTTAGGAGAAGGTGGCATCAACAATGAAGACCTTGATCTTTGTTTTGGCCCTTGTGGGTGTGGCTCTGTGTGAAAATGTTCGCAGAATCTGCCCTGAAACTGACAAGGTGGAATTGTTGGAAGGTCGAATGGTGAGTGCATAGATACTAACTATGGTTGTGTATCTACGTATGGTGATCGAGTGTATGTGTTCCTGGTATGTATTTTGTGTGTGTGTGTGTTTGTGTGTGTGTGTGTGTGTGTGTGTGTGTGTGTGTGTGTGTGCGTGTACATGTACTTACTGATAGGAGAATGCTATGATAGAGTAGCCTTTCTCAAATATGTATGCCTAATGTGTACGGAATGCGTCATTGATGTATGCAGTACCGGTTGAATATCTTTTGTACATTAATATGTCATCAAATGGTAGCGTGGTCGTGTTCATGCTGTGTGTGTACCACACGCTCACAATTACTCTGCCTGGCTAACTACAATGTAGGACTGTGTGTTGTGTGTGCGCTTTATTATGGCATTTACGGCTTGTCTCTGCCTGGCCTATACTATGATACAGGAGTATGAAGAAGTCGTGGAAGGGGCTAAAGTGAACCTGAAGTGTCCTACAAATGATCCAACTTTGTGCTTGTGGCATCACGAAGATAGGAGAATCCCTGAGCACTATGGAAAATGGACTATGTCAACAACAGGTAGTCTCCAGTTGAACGGAGCCGAAGTGGAGCACAGTGGAACGTACTATGTCATTGTCAGTGGAAGGAAATACATCTACCATCTTGGTGAGTGGAATTATTTCATCACGTTTGCTGTGACAGTGATGAGTATGTATTCATCAATGAATCATAATCCATGAGCTATAAATGAATTAATTCTGTACAATTTCATACATACATGTACATACAATATAGTGGATTTAATCTCTGCTACAGTATATACATGTGTTATGTATTTACCTTGTGTGTATTTATAATTTGTGTGCACATCCATGTATGTGTGTGTGTGCGTGTGTGTGTGTGTGTGCGTGTGTGTGTGTGTTCATATGTATTGTGTGTGTGTGTGTGTGTGTGTGTGTTCGTATGTGTGCGTACATGTGTATGTGTGTGTGTGTATGTAACGTGTGTGTGTGTGTGTGTGTGTGTGTGTGTGTGTACGTATATACGTGTGTGTGTGTGTGTGCATATGTCTGTACGTATGTGTCTGTGTGTGTGTGTGTGTGTGTGTGTGTGTATGTGTGCGTGTGTGTGTGTGTGTGTGTATGCATTTGCACATGTGTGCATACATATTGTCATGTGTACGTATACACATGCATACATACTCTACATAGTAGTGTAGTGTACATCCATCCAGTTTCTTTCCTGTGAATCAATATGTATAGGCTGTGTGCCTGTACCAACAGGATGTTTAAAAGTGGTGAGTAATTGACTGATTGAGTCTCCTATTTCTTTTGTAGTTGTGAGGCCAATCACAATTGTGGAGGATTTCTACAATGATTTGCGTAACTACGACCAGGAAGTAAGAGACAAGAAAATCGAGAACAAATACTTGTACAACACGAATATCAAGAACATGCGATTCATTAATGTCGAGCTGAAGGACCTCCACCTCCACAAAGTGGAATTTGAGAGCGTTACCTTTGAGAACGTCACCTTCCGGTGGACCAACAAGCTCCCCACAAGAGTACACTTCTACAAGTGTAACTTCATCAACGTCAGATGGGAAAATGTTTCATTGGTCAGCTCACAATTCAAAAAATGCAAATGGACTGATGATGGCAAAGTTCGCACTCGAGTTACTTTCAAGAATCCTTGCATTAGAGATACCATTTTCTGTGACAACTGGTGGACAAACACCAGATGGGAGGATGGAGAGGTCTACAACACGACCTTCGTCAAGAACAGATTTAATGCTCACACCTGGAGAAGGACCCGATTCATCAGCTATTATGTTGGAAAGGTCAATTGCAAAGAAATCACATCTGAAATGATTATCATCAACTGGAGGATCAAGGGAAAAAGATGTGATGCGTATGTTTTCATGCCTGATAATAACTTGATTAAAAAATGCGATCTTTGGGATAAGAATGAGAGGAAAATGTGTCATTTCTACCCGTCTATTCGCTTCCTGGATTGCACACTGATAAGATCGCGAATCGAAAATGTCAATCTCCGAGCTGTTGAATGGCGCAGGACAAGACTTGATAGGTGTGAGTTCCGCGAGACCACAATTGAGGAGAACTACTTCATATACTGCACATGGAGCAAGAACAGAATGGAGAAAGTAGTCATGCGTGCTTTCAACAAATTCATGGCTAATCGATTCACAAGTGATACATTTGGGTTTACATTATTTGAGAAACTATGGTTTCACAGCTGCAGAATCTACGATGTTGAGATGAGATGGGAGCAGCCTAGCACCCGCCTCCATTTTGAGAACTGCATTGGCAATGATGTTAGGTTCCGTGGGGAAGTTGATACCTACCGTGTGATCACCACCACAATTCAAAACCTTCGCTTTGAATATGTGACAATCACAAATTTGGAGCACTGCGATGCTTTCGTGCTTGGGTGGACTGTGGACATGAATACTGAGATTCAGACAATGAAATTAATCTGTGATGAAGACTATGTCACTGAAGACTGTCGTGATACATGGTACAAAACATCAAGTATTGAAGTCGACAGGTGTCCCCGCGATATCATGACGTGGTGCAGGAAGGACTACAACATCCGTCATCCAGTCTGCTTTGCCTTCACTCGTCCCAGGGATCCAGTCTGCTGCCCCGAGAAGACCCACTGGAAGTGCACACTTGATCCCACCACGTGGCGATGGTGGCGTAACACCGACTTCAAATGTGAAGACAAGAAGAGATATGTCAACGAAGACATCAAGACTCTGGAGCGCCGTGACACCAGGTTTGTGGTTCCTGACTGTATTAAACGTCATTTGTGGAAAATGAACATTCGTGGTCGTCGTGACAACTTATGGGTTCGTGAATTCAAACGCATTGAACCAACAATCAGTACAACAAGGCAAGAGGATGTCTTCACCAAGTTTGAAGACCTTTGCAATCGGGAGAGGAATGAGGAGCTTAAGAGGTGCTGTTTGGATAAGAGGAGGAACAAGCAAGAACAACAGAGATGCTGTGACGAACAACGCATGAAGAAGGAACAGTGTGACCGTGAGATTGAAGAAAGGGATTTCTTTGACAGAAGGCGATATGACTTGGATCGCACCATCAAGTGCATCAAGTACTAGAGGGCGACTCTGTTGCTCGGAATTTGGATGATCAAGCATCCCATAGTGTGTTGTAGTGTTACTTAATAGACTGACCACTAAATTTTCCTTTGTAGTTTTGCAAATTATGCATTCTATCCGTGTGTGCAGGAAATGAACCAGTGAAACATTTGACAATGATTAAGTGTCGATCGAGGACGTGATGCGTAAAAATCAATACATGGTATGATTATAAAATAAGATGCAGTAAACCTGCAGTCTTAATGAAGACCACCTGTCTATAGTGACCACAGTATAGGTTGGCTCATTGCCACCTCAATGATACTATTGCATCTCTTTATAAGGACCGCCTGTCTACAGAGACCACCATCACTTGGTAGTGTGAGTGGTCTTTATAGACAGGTTTTACTGTCAACTCTACCAATAGTCACATGACAATATGTAGGGTTAAAATGGTGGACAGTGATAATTATACCAGTATAATTATTAAAAGGTAATCTTTTCTCCTCCCTCTGAAGATTTTCCTAAGTGAGGGAGGGATAGGTCTGGCCACGCGAGACTATAGTAGGGCTGCACACTAGACTCTATAATTCGATAACTTAAAGCTGCTCATGCATGAACTCAACACTGACATCTCTTGCATTGGGAGGATGTGATTGCGCTATTTCAACTTCAGGGGAACCTCCAACAGCGGACTCTCCCAAATAAGGACACAGGACAATAAAACTTCCCTACAAAGGACACAGTTTGAGGTATCAAAACATTCCCTCCCTATGGTTCCTATACATTGTGCTCCTCCCAAAGAGGACAAACTCTTCACAAAGAACAAATGGAGCTGTCCCAAAAGTGTCCTTTATTCGGAGGTCTCACTATAGCAGGAAGTAATGCTCAAGATTTGGAGCATGTAGTCGAACGCAGTTTCCATAGACACACATTGTTCTTCTCAATATGTATGTATTGCATGTGTCCACTAGTCTGGCCAGCAGATACAGTTTCATTGTCTGTGGGTGCAAGTGCTCTGCATTCCAATACTCACTTCTGCTACTCCTTCAAGCTGTGTACTGTATACAAGAAAGTCTGAGCACCTAACGAAGCTAGTGTGCTGTGGGAAGATGTAAAAACTGTTTTTGCAAGGTACACATAGTCTAGCATAGCCAGACCCTACCACGTACCCCGGGGACATGTGTGTACTTTGTCCACGTACCCAATTCGTCTGCCCACATTTATGTGTATGCATGTGTGATTACGGACATGCATTAGTGTGGTGCGCATGGTGAGTAAATTTTCTGCATACAAATTAATACACTCAAAATGTTCATCTAACTTGTCTACAGTAGCAGAAACAAACCCAATATTATAGACACTCGTCCATGAGGAATCTGATTCAGGAACACTGTTTGCATGCAGACTTGTTGTGATATTCCTACCTCCCTTCCTAGAGCCCACGCACATGCAGAGGTGAGTTCATACGGAATGTTTGTGCGTAAACAGCTGTTCTTTGTTGTGAGACTGGGCAATAACATCAGTAACCTTTCCTCTTTACACTAATTGCTTACGATAAGACATGCATTTTCAATGTTATCAAAAAGCATTTCGTTCACTTAGATGACCTTTTCTAACAATTGATTTTGGAATTCGCTCCAAATAGTGACTTTTGAATGCTTAGCTACACATAGCAATGCATTGCTACTATGTATCAGGGTCAATTCTAACTAGTGTATGATATGCATGCAGACGTTTGTCTGCGAATGGGATGCATCCAAGTATGTTTCTCACCAATAATTAGCCATCCAGGTGCTACCTTCACCAGGTCTCTCTCTCTCTCGTGTGTGTGTGTGGGGGGGGGGGGGGGTGTTTGTAAAATTGAATGTGTACCAAATTGTCAAAGCAGCAGATCACATGACTCACACTTGACATTGTACCTATGACTGTACATACTCCCAGGCAGCAGATCACAACTCATACGTGGTATTTTGTATACCTATGTACTGTATATAAATCGAGGAAGCAGATCACATGACTAACACATGACACTGTATGTACTCCCAGCAGCGGATCATAACTCAAACTACAGTTATCTACATATGTACTTACTCCGAGAGCAGATCACATGACTCACACATGACAGATCACATGACCCACACATGACCTATACACACACTCCAGTATGAAAGCACCATGCCACGTGAAAGAAGTACAGCACTGTACACACAACAGGTCCAACACAGTACTGCAAGTACACCGGCAATAACTGCTGTAAGCAAATGACATTACGTATCTACTCAGACACAAACATTCAATACATACGTATCCATACGTGACACACTTGAAACTACAATTCTATTGATATATACAATTTGTGAGGAGTTACCTTCGAACGCACACACACACACGTTAGCAGTACACACACATGTTAGTAGTACATTGCATGATAGCACAGGATTCTATGGAAGATCTGCAAAAGTTTTCTTGGGAGGGAGTCCTTTGGGAGCCTCTTTCTCCTTCTTCTTCTCCTCAAACATAAGAATACTACGGAGAAGAAGACCAAACATACACACAACGCATTCCTATCAAATCCCACCATATGCAATTCAGTTTCTACACAACTTCATAGACTAGGGATTGCAAACGATTATGCTAACATCTAATACAGTAGAACGTCGCTAAGAAAAACACTCTTAAGACAAAGTTCTACTTAACACAAACTCGTTTCCAAGCCCTGTTTGGTTTGCTGTAGTACTGCACATGTATTACTATATCCTGATAAGAAGAACTTATGACAATGAGAACAAATTGTGTGGGTCCACTAAAGTTCGTCTTAAGGAGGTTCGATTGTGTAGTATAGACAAAAGCAAACTCATACATAACATCAACTGCATTTGCCGGAGTGTGACGGATGGAGGGTGCGGTATATTGAAAGATCACATTGTGCAGAAGAACTGACAACCCTTGAAAAGCACACATTCAGCCACTGCAGACTCCAGTGACAATGTGGACACACGTCCTCATATCACTGGCTGTACTTAGCGTGCACTAGACAAACCATTAGACATGGTATGGGCTCATGGAGTACACATACGTACATAATCAGCTAACATCATTTCACACCCACACCCACCCACTTGCCCACTTGCCCACACACACACACACACACACACACACACACACACACACACACACACACACACACACACACACACACACACACACACACACGTACACACAAAACCCACACACACACACAAAACACACACTAATCCTGGACAATATTTCAATATTAGTAGTCAATATCAATATCAATCCAAAACCGACAATACAATAATTACAATTTTGAATAGTTAATATATCAAGTTCTCAATATATCGACTAACAGCATTTTCTAGAGCAAGTGCAGTTACCTACCTCCATGTGCAGTACAAGAACAGCCAGGTTAAAACAGGGAAGACTAACAGTAGAAGTCCAGTTTATGGCTAAGGTTTCCAATTGGCCCAGGTACATACAGTGGAACCCTCTCATCCGGACACCTTGGGACCTGAAAGCACTGTCCTGATTATTGAGGTGTCCTCATTTCAGGGGTTGGAGATGTACTGTGGCTTATTATGGTGAAATATTTGGTTCCAGTGGTATGTGTCCACATTAGAGGGGTGTCCCCAATTCAGGGGGCTGGATTAGAGGGGTTCCGCTGTAGTTTTAAAATATTTTTAACCAACCCCTCATGCAGTTATGTCATTACTGATGAATCAAAATTGCAATATCAGTGATGGAGGATAATATTGATATACGTATATCAACTAATACTGACTATCTGTCGATTAGTTAGTAGCTAGTTATAAATGTCAATATCGTTCGGGACTAACACACACACACACACACACACACACACACACACACACACACACACACACACACACACACAAACAAACAAACAAACAAAAAAACACACGCGCACACAACACACACACAGAGCTGATACTTGCAAAACTTTATTTAAACCCAAAGCTGTGTCCAAGGATTGCTAATAATTGCTTTGCCCGTGATAATTTTGTGAGCACTGCCAGTAGACACGACAGCTAACATGTCATAAAGGCCACACGTTCACCCAAACTCCAGTGATAATATGGACCCACGTCCTCGTACCACTGAATCTACTTGACTGTGAATACTGCCACCGTGAAAAGGAATTTGATGAACCCGTCAATAGCAAGGTGCTGCTATGGTAAGGAAGCGTACACTTCTCAGGTTAAACTACGATCTTCACTTTCCAGTGTATTAGAATACACCATTCAT
>CAUJGJ010000195.1:977137-979637 GCA_963170055.1 Halisarca cf. caerulea | reverse complement strand
GTGAAGGTGGGCGTGAGAGGGTGAGGATGAGAGTGACAGTGAAGGTAGGTGTAATGGTGAGGGGGGTGACAGTGAAGGTGGTGAAGGTGAAGGTGAGGATGGGAGTGAGGGTGAAGGGTGAAAGTGGGTGTGATCCTTGTCCACTTTTTTACTACAGAGACCGACTTCAGTGCAAGAACCTGTGGCATACAACTCGTTGACTAGATCTGATGTAAGCTGCTGGAGAATCTGTGGTGTGATGTGTGTGTGTATGTGTGTGTGTGTATGTGTGTGTGTGTGTGTGTGTGTGTGTGTGTGTGTGTGTGTGTGTGTGTGTGTGTGTGTTTGTGTCTATGGTGTTGTGTGGTGTGGTGTGTGTCTGTGGTGTGTGTCTATGGTGTGGTGTGTGTCTGTGGTGTGGTGTCTGTGGTGTGGTGTGTGTCTGTGGTGTGGTGTTTGTCTGTGGTGTGTGTCTGTGGTGTTTGTCTGTGGTGTGGTGTTTGTCTGTGGTGTGGTGTTTGTCTGTGGTGGGTGTCTGTGGTGTGTGTCTGTGGTGTGGTGTTTGTGTCTATGGTGTTGTGTGGTGTGGTGTGTGTCTGTGGTGTGTGTCTATGGTGTGGTGTGTGTCTGTGGTGGGTGTCTGTGGTGTGTGTCTGTGGTGTGGTGGGTGTCTAGCTATGTACATATTTGCTATGTGCTTCTGTACATGTGGCACACGTCATCACTTGTGAGGTGTGGTCTCCACTGCAGTGCGGTCTTGTGTAGCTCAGTCTGTTATTTCAGCTCCTGTTCTTGGAAGTTTTGATGTTGTCATTTGGTAAAAATGATGATGTTATTGTTAGTCTGGTCTAGCCCAGACCCTATTTCTCCATTTAACAAAAAAATGGAGGAATAGGATCTGCACTAGTCTTGTGTATCCAGACCACACACCCCTCCATTTTTGTGGGGTGTGGTCTGGCTATGCTAGACTAGGCCTGCGCTCCGCCAGACTAGTCATATTCCCTGAAAGAAAGAGGCGCTTACTGTAGTCTGTAGTTGTGTGAGCTTTGCTTGACTGTGTGTGAGGTGTGTACCTGCTCTCTACCCCCCTCCAGTCACAGGACCACACTAGACTGAGCACTGTCAGTGACGAAGATGACACACCTAACTTTCTGGAGCTGGAGGACGTCACTCCGTACTTGGTGTTCAACAAGGAGGAAGAGGGCGGGTACAGCTTGAGAGGAGGTGTGGTCGATGCATTGGTTGCCTATGCATCATCGCCCAACAATCAAGGTACATACATACACATACTGTACATACATACACATACTGTACATACATGTTGTGCCTACTCTGTGTAATGTACATGAGGTAGGGACAGAGTGGGGTGTGTGTACTAGTCTGTGTAATGTACATGAGGTAGGGACGGAGTGGGGTGTGTGTACTAGTCTGTGTACTGTACATGAGGTAGGGACGGAGTGAGGAGTGTGTACTAGTCTGTGTACTGTACATGAGGTGGGGATAGAGTGAGGAGTGTGTACTAGTCTGTGTACTGTACATGAGGTAGGGACAGAGTGAGGAGTGTGTACTAGTCTGTGTACTGTACATGAGGTAGGGACAGAGTGAAGAGTATGTACTAGTCTGTGTACTGTACATGAGGTAGGGACAGAGTGAGGAGTATGTACTAGTCTGTGTACTGTACATGAGGTAGGGACAGAGTGAGGAGTATGTACACTACGTATGTCAGACATTTTGCATGTATGTATATGTATGTGCTGTACATACACACCAAGTGCTGTGTACTATGGCTGTTTACTGTCGTTTCTGACAGTCACACTACCTGCTCTATTTCTCTTCTTCTCTGTGCAGACAAGCTCTACACTGAGGCCTTCCTCCTCATTTACCCCACCTTCATCACACTGGAGGACTTGCTCCTCAAACTAACATACAGGTTTGTAGACCGTGTGTGTAGTTTGAGAGTTGTGTGTGTACGTATGTATGTTTTATGTAGCGAGTGAGAACTATGCATATGTCATGAAATTTGTTTTTCATGTGTCATGTGAGTGTCATGTGAGTATCATGTGTATGTCATGTGAGTTTCATGTGACTAATGTGTATCTTGTGTCTCCTGTGAATGTATATCAAGTGGGAGGCATGATTTTGATACATATGTATGTACAGATACATGTATGTAGTACTGTATGTTACATGTACTTCAAGTGTTCGTAGGTGTTTGGCTGTCATGTGGAAATCATGTGAGAATCATGTGCTGTTCATCCACTATTAATTGTACAATAGAGGGACCATGTGGGAAAGGATGAGTCAAGGGGAGGGTCCCAGGGGGAGGGGCTACTGTATGTATAGACCAACCCATGCAGGGGGTGAATGAGCCCCCACCCCACCACCGTACCTGAATGCACCATCTGTCTTTGTAGACTGAAACACTTCTTCAATGAGAGGAACGACGGAATGTGGCAGAGCTGTGCCAGTCTCCTCATCCGGTTGTTGAAGCATGTCAGGTTAGCTGTGTTTGAGGGTTGGT
>CAUJGJ010000195.1:969637-972137 GCA_963170055.1 Halisarca cf. caerulea | reverse complement strand
TACAGAGTAAAGAGTGAGGGAGCACATACATACAAAACGTTCACGTGTGTGCCCTCAATATGGCCCTTATGTAGGACTTGTTAAGAACATTAATACTGCTCTGCAGACTTTGGGAGAAGAAGGTGCTGTACAAGAGGTGAGCCATTGGTGGATGGTTTGTAGTTATGTATTAGTCCCGCATAGCCAGACCCATGCTCGTCGTGACTGACATCACCGGGAAGGCGTCAGTCCCCAAAAATGGCCAAGCGAGATTGGATCTGAGCTACACCGTACTACTAGCTGTGTGTGTTATCTGGATTTCTGGTTGACAACAAACGTGGTAGTGTAAATCACCTCACTTCTGCTACCCTCAACCACCTCACGCCTGCTACCCTCGACCACCTCACTTCTACTACCCTCGACCACCTCACGCCTGCTATCCTCAACCACCTCACGCCTGCTACCCTCAACCACCTCACGCCTGCTACCCTCAACCACCTCATGTCTGCTACCCTCGACCACCTCACGCCTGCTATCCTCAACCACCTCACGCCTGCTACCCTCAACCACCTCACGCCTGCTACCCTCAACCACCTCACTTCTACTACCCTCGACCACCTCACGCCTGCTATCCTCAACCACCTCACGCCTGCTACCCTCAACCACCTCACGCCTGCTACCCTCAACCACCTCATGTCTGCTACCCTCGACCACCTCACTTCTACTACCCTCAACCACCTCACTTCTACTACCCTAAACCACCTCACTTCTACTACCCTAAACCACCTCACGCCTGCTACCCTCGACCACCTCACGTCTGCTAACCTCAACCACCTCACACCTGCTACCCTCGACCACCTCACTTCTACTACCCTCGACCATCTCACATCTGCTAACCTCAACCACCTCACGTCTGTTATAACAAGTCCTACGTATGTCGTACACAACTGTCTAATGCATTGAATTTCTGAGCTGGACCTACATCATGTAACAATCCTGTACATTTTGTTAGTCGTTCAAGTCTATCGCTGTCCGATATCGACCACATGATCCAAACTGCCACCCCGTGACTGGAAGAAAGAGAAGCTGTACTGGTTTTCTGTTGAAGTGCAAAAGAAGACTCGTCAGTGAAGGAAGGAGTGATGAAGCACCCATAAAGGCTGAGTGTGTTGGAATGGTGACCAGCATTGTAGAATTTTCAGGTACAGTCGAACCTCTCTATAACGGACACTTTGGGACACAACAACTTGCTATAGAGAGGTTCCGCTATTCAGGGAGTTTGTTATAAGAGTTGCCACAGCATATTCCAACCGTTCACAGTTGCAGTTGGGGGTACCGTAGGATGGGTTTTAGTTGCGTATTGCAACAACTGCATTTAAGGGAATGCACACTAGATTGTGTTTTTAATAAGTGTCTTTCCTAACACAACTACATACAGGCCAGGCTATAGTTGGTTTTAATGCGTTTTTAATATTTGCACTCCTGCAACTGTAGCTAGCAATCAGCATTTTTTTCAATCTAGCAATTAAAACCCATGCACATACCTCTTTGCCAATTGTCTGTAGAATTATGTGATTTCCAAGCCCTACACCCTGGTCTTCAAAAGCAGAAAAATCCCAACTTGGTGTCTAGAGATTCTTATGAAATAGCACGTTGGTTACCTGTGTGTGTGTGTGTGTGTGTGTGTGTGTGTGTGTGTGTGTATGTGTGTGTGTTGTGTGTGTGTGTGTGTGTGTGTGTGTTGTGTGTGTGTGTGTGTGTGTGTGTGTGTGTGTGTGTGTGTGTGTGTGTGTGTGTGTGTGTGTGTGTGTGCATGTGGGTGTGATTGAGTATCTGTGTACAGCCATCTTTGCTTTCAGGCCTACTTAATGGAAAGGACCTCACATCTTCAGCTCCCCTCTTTCTCCCTCCAATGTCATTCAGTAAATTCTCAGTTCCAATGAAATCTAGGTAAGTAAATGCCCTCCTGATGTGTAGTGTTGTGAATGTACCTTCCCCTTCTCCCCACTCTTACCTTCCTCCCCACTCTCTCTCTCCCCTCCTCCTCCTCCCCTTCTTCCCACTCTCCCCCTTCTCTCACTCTCTCCCTCTTCTCCCCGCTCTCCCCACTATCTCCCTACTTTCCCCCTCCTCCCCTTTCCTCCCCCTTCTCCCCACTCTCTACCTCTTCTCCCCACACTCTCCATCCTCTCCCCCTCCTCCCCTTTCCTCCCCACTCTCCCCTCCCCTTTTTCCTTCTCCTTCACACACTAGTGTATATGGTCCATGCGCCTCCACTGGAGATCAGTCCTATAAGAAGTTTTCATATGCCAGTCATGCTGTTGGCTTTGACCTAAGTAAAGGTACTGTGTATGTATGTACGTATGTATGTATGTATGTATGTATGTATGTATGTATGTATGTATGTATGTATGTATGTATGTATGTATGTATGTATGTATGTATGTATGTATGTACAGTATGTGTGTGTACATGTACATGAGTCTGGGTAGTTCACACGCACACACACACACACACACAC
>CAUJGJ010000195.1:944637-954637 GCA_963170055.1 Halisarca cf. caerulea | reverse complement strand
TGCCACTGCGGCCATCTTGCTACTGTTTGGCATCACTTCTCTTCCTCTGGTCATCCTTAATCTCATTTTACCTGGGTACATATTTTTAATGTGTACGATTCTTGCACCGATCACAGTTGCTCTGCTGATGCTCTTTATTCCAAGGGTGAGTAGTGTAATGTCACTGTGTGTGTGTGTGTGTGTGTGTGTGTGTGTGTGTGTGTGTGTGTGTGTGTGTGTGTGTGTGCCTGCGTGCCTGTGTGCGTGCCTATGTGTTGTGACCCTTTTGTGTAAAGGCACAATCTATATGTCTTGGGTGCAGAAAATCTGCCTGTCTTCCCATACCCATGATCAGCACCACCCATCTACCTGCCATGCAGTTCTACTGTCTGTATAAGAAGTATGACACCATGCTAAGCCTCACCAAGGACAAGCAGTCTGATCTGCCTGAGGTGGACACCATAGTTATGGGCAGACACAACTCTACCGTTGACTCAATGTCCACTGGGAAAGTAACTCTGACTGGGTTCAGCACCACCCACTCAAACAGCCCTGGAGCCACTCGCAATCTGGTGAGTCCAGTTTGGTACTGGGTACAGGGGTATGAGGGTGGGGAGTGAGTGAGTGAGAAGGAGGAGAGAGGTGAGGGAGGAGGAGAGAGGTGAGGAAGGAGGAGAGGAGGTGAGGGAGGAGGAGAGGAGGTGAGGGAGGAGAGAGGTGAGAGAGGAGGAGAGGAGGTGAGGGAGGAGGAGAGAGGTGAGGGAGGTGAAAGGGGAGGAGGGTAGGTGGGCATGGGGGAGCAAGTGGGTGAAAAGGAGAGAGGTGAGAGAAACAAGGTGGGTGGGCAATCAAGCTTTGTAGGGAGAGATGGGAAGGACATGTTGCTGTACGTGATGCATGCGACTACCTTCACTTTGGTTGATGTTACACATGCAGACACTCAAGCATACACATGTACATACACACACTGAAGGCTGTCCGGTGGGCATTTGGTACTTCTTGTTTGCTTCTGTGTTAGATCCCAGAGGGAGACGATGACAAGCACTCCACTTCAACTGACAGTGGCACGGCCACAGCTGACAATGAAAGTGACCGTAGGCCGAGTCTCCAGTCAGGGGGAGTCCCTTCTAACCAGGAAGACTCAAAGAATCCCCCTTCAGCCAACGAAGAACTCATTGATGAGTTGGTGTAGCCGCCTCCCCTCTCTGTCCAATGTACAGTATGTATCCCTTCCATTCAGTTTTGCTGCTCAGGATCCTACTTTTGTATGAGCTTTGTTAAATTATAACACACCTACTGCATGTACGTATCGAGCCAAACGCCTTCTAAGAAGGACATCTGGTCTTATATTCTCTTGTACTGTTTGTATGCGATACTACGATATATATCTTGATTCTGTGCTTATTACAATGAATGTAGTGCATTTGGGAACTACAAATGTACACTTGAACACACACACACACACACACACACACACACACACACACACTACATGTAAACTGGAGTACTGTAGGTTTGAATATGCTTTAAATGCTCAAGTTGTACCCTTGCCAAGGTAATGAATACGTGTGTACAATATATATGTACTTACTGTATGATGGTATGTCGACCATGCTCTCACTCTAGCTACTCTTGTGGCTCTTTCACATGCATGCATAAACAGCAGCAGGCAATATTAATGTACTCCCTTCACATGTGTGTGTGTGTGTGTGTGTGTGTGTGTGTGTGTGTGTGAGCAAGTTCTAGCCTTGGTCCACTGCAGCAAGCATTCTTTAACATTAACTTCCATGGCAATCCCAGTGTCATGTGTACTTGTATTATACTTGGTTGAATTACTCCTCAATCCACACATGAACAGACCTGATCATATGTGATTTCCCCTTGCTACGTATACCATTTGGTATCCATAGTTTTAACAGCATCAGTAGAGCCATGAGCCCAGGCAATGGACTTGTGTGAATCCTCGGTCAACAGGTATCACATGTACACATGTAATCCTTAATGTTCAATACACACTTGATGCGCTATATTATGCTATTCTTAAAAGATGAATGAACAAAATTAAATTGCACCTTTGATATGGAACAAAAATTCATTGTTGCCAGTGGAGTCCCCATGCAGGCTGAAGACACACACACACATCTGTACATCAGATGCAGACAAGAATCCAACGGATGTACACAACTTGCCCCAACAAGGATGACAATGACATGAAGCATCGTCAGAGCCGATAGTGTCTTGGTAAAGTAAACTGTATGTATCCTATAGAAAAAACAAACATATACAAATGTGTTTGCATGTATGAACACATACACACACACACACATATACACAAACACACACACACATACATATACACAAACACACACACACACACACCACAATCTCTGGCAGTCTGAATAGCACTAGTTAGCTTCTTCTGCTGAAGACGACATAAACCTGCACAGAATAACAGCCCAACCAAAAGAGAACTATGAAACCATAAGCAACAACAAGAATGGAAACACACCAACTTTGCTTAAACGCTAAAACCCTCCATACATGTATATGGTTACCCACCAGTTTTGGATGCAGGAAGTATCTTGCCGGTGTGTGTGCAAATAAACTGCTGTAGCAGGTTTGTGTCCTGAGAAAAGGTGTGTGAGTAGAGGGAGGGAGGAAGATAAAAAGGGTTTACAATTGCATATCAGTGAGAGCAAAACCACGTCCTCACCTTGTGAGTAATTTCAATGTCATCTCTACATATTGGACAAGGGTTTCCACAAGTACTCCTTTTCTGATTACGCTGAGTGGCAAGAATGTTTGTGAAGCTACTGTTAACTCATACTCCAGCCATCGGAGTATCTGTGTATGGCTAAATGGTGACAGTGATGTATAATTTTGATGATGGTGGATGTTACATAGTCTTGTGTAGCCAGATCCTTTCCGCCATTTTATTAGTGAGTCACTAGACCATAATAATTTTAGATAAATAGCATCCGTTACCATGGTAACGGCACAATTATACAGCGATTTTATACTGTATAAAACACGGGCGTTTCACTTTCCGTGATTTTATACTTTGAAATCTGTGATTTCATACAAATACCTCTCTGTAATGTTTCTTGAATAGCTTTTTGAAGAAATGAAGTCGAACCCTAAAGAAGCCATTTTTTTGCCAGTGTGAGAAGCACTTAGCATTGTAACAGAGAAAGTCTTCTTTAACAATTCTTACTGCCAATTCCCTTCTTAAACTCAATTTTTTGCATTCAAATTGCTTTGTCGAATTTCTGAAAGTCAAGGACACCTGTCCAAAGTCCACGAACGGGTGCTATAATGGTTAAGACATAGGCACTCGGGCTGTATGGCATATAAAATGCACTCTCTCCCTTGGGCGCTACGTGCCCTTGGGATTCGGCATTTTATATGCCATACAGCCCGAGTGCCTATGTCTAACCACTAAAAAAACCATGACTGAGAATAATTGATAAAAAGTCATAAAATAGAGAAAGGGTCAGAGAAACTGGACAAGGTGAATGCAGTTGTTACATATGGGAGATGTTGCTGTAAACGAGTGTGTGGTTGTATGACAAACAAATCTAAATCTTGACCAACTTACCTTACATCTCAAGCGCGTTTTCTGCAAATAAGTATCCAAAATAAGAACATAGCCCATTTTTCATTTCAGGCACTGACAAAACTCACTCTTGGAGGGAGAGCACCTTTGTGATTTCGAACGTATCCCTCCCATATAAGCTTTTTCGCGACTGGTCCCGAATCTAGCACGAAAATGCAAATGCGTACCTTAAAAATCTGATCAGCTGGACTGTTGCCCGTACCTGATTGGACAACATCCAACCATTGACCAAACTGTACCATTTGTTGACTGCCTTCCAAAAGTAGGTCCCTTTTGTTGGAACGCTGAACCGAACATACGACTTAGTACGAGGTTCTTTCCACCATCAAGTATAGGAGAACGAGCAAAGCGAATCCCACAGAAGCCGAATAGGCGCTGAACCGTTCTGAGGACAAGAATACCCTCCATTTTGGCAGCCATTTTAGGTGGGCGGGTCGATTGCAGAAGTTGTTACAAACAAACCAACCTTCGAGCAAGGTGTAGTTTCCATGACATTGCTTGCAAATTGTGCTGCGTATTCTCATGTGCGTATGAAAGATTTTAGTCTTTCGTTCAAATCAGACTTCATGAAATGCTCCGCACGATATCTCAGAAGGATGGGTTGCCTAAACACTAAAGTAACGCCCGTCGTACAGACGTCCAATGGCATCACCAGAACATACCCAGACGCTCGCCCAGACGACAGTTCCGAGCCTCAAGCGTGCATACGTAAGTGCTCTTGTGGCTGAGTTGAAGTGTAGACAAAAATTTAAGCATTTTACATGTTTATCATTTTTTTTGTCTGTATGTGCTTCCATATTCTATCCTACTTGTCTGGGATCTTGTACCCCATACTAGTCTTGTGAACCAGATCCTACTAAATGGCGAGTAGGGTCTGGTAAATAGCACAAGACTGTCTCTATACTGGAAGTACTTTCCCTCTAATAGGGATATTGCACGAGACTGGAGAAACAGGTGTAAGCCAGCTGATCTTTCAGTTACTGTTGTACTAGTCCCGAAACCAAGCCCTGTTTTTGCTAGCGTGATGTCATATGATGATGCATCCGCTGACATCACAACATGTCATAAGAAGTGGGTTTGGTTCTAACCCTACACTGTTCGTACACAGTGCCCCTAGCCCCTAGCCCCTAACCCTACACTGTTCGTACACAGTGCCCCTAACCCCTAACCCTTAACCCTACACTGTTCGTACACAGTGCCCCTAACCCTTAACCCTACACTGTTCGTACACAGTGCCCCTAACCCCTAACCCTACACTGTTCGTACACAGTGTATCATACATGAAATGACCCACAGGCCGTGTTATAGAGTTGCTATATACTTTTAAAATGTAATTTCATAGCTAATTACAGTGGTCCTGGAGTCTCAATATAATGAATCCCAGGGGACAATTCTTCATTATATCAGAAATTCACTATAACTAGTGGAACATTAGGTGAAATTCATTATAAGAGTGTTCTTTGTAATGAGTTTCCACTGTATTTGTTACCCAAGTAGCTAGTTACCCTCAGCACTGCCGTATGTGGTTGTTGTAGAGCAAAGCGTCGACATTGGAATATCATGCTGTGAAAAAGTACACTTTGAGCCATGTTGCACATCAGGTTTTGATTGTATGTTTCTGTTTATTGTGAAATTTGAAGAATTGTACCGAATGCAAGATTTAACACAAATTAATTCAGGATGACAAACAATGTACCTGAAAGACCGGCAAACATGGCTATTCAAATGTAATTTCCTTCAAATTTAAAGAAAACATCAAGTTTTTTGTTTACATTGATGCATGTCTCATCCATTGTAGGGGAACAACCCATGTCTTCCGAAAGGAGTTTCATATCATCACCAAATGCTTCCAATAAAATGTCCCTCACTTCAGCTGCTTCAAGGTCCAGCTTCTCAGAATTATCTTCAGATGATCTTCCTGGGACACCTGTTTTACCAGATCCTCCTAGTCACTTTCACAAGAAATTTCCTGTCAATACAGCTTTGCGTGGGTATGTCATGTGTATGTGTCCTTGCGTTCGTGTGAGTGAGTGTGTGTGTGTGTGTGTGTATGCATATGCATGCGTGTGCGTGTTATAATTAGCTCAGCTAGTAGTAGTAACAAATTAATAATTTTGTAGCCGTGTTAGATGGTATTGTGATCAGATTGTACTCTATACAGTCTTGCATCAGAATCACAAGTCATCTTTTTTCAAAAGCTTGACGAGAAAATCAATGCTGTGAGTATTGTAACTACAGTGTAGCTCCCATGCAGTCAGTACAATGTTGTGATTCCTTCAAGCTGGCTTTATTTCCTCTGGATTTTATAGGGGGCGGAGTTTGCAAAGGCAAAGACATGAATTTATCCTCTGATACAAATGAACGAACGACAATAAACGATTCAACCAATTCATAACCAGCTTTTTACTCATTGTATGCACTTTTATACTACCGCTTTTAGTACACGTGTATGACGTCACTCACAACGTAGCTTACATGTTAGGTAATTGCAGGGATTTCCTCACTTGCTTCTCTTTTTCTTGTCTGTTTCGCGTCGTACTGGCGAACAAGTTTAAGATGAAGATACGAAATTCTCATGCCCTTAAGACCTGGTTAGAAGAAAGACTAGAGCGTTTGTGAGTTTTATTGATAAAGTACAGACCGCTGGGGTAACTTTTGAGCTGTCTTTTTGTACACAGATGCGAAGCTGACCCAGCCGCTCTATCAAAGTACGTCCTGGCACTCATACAGAAAGAGAAGGAATTGAGTGATCTCAAGCGTTCGTGTACTGAGCAACTCGAAGTATTTCTGGGAGGAGGTAAGCAGAAGAAGAAATGATAACAAGTTGTGACAGTGCCCTCCTATTTTGGCAAGGAATTGTAGCTAGTATTATCATATGCAGGTTGTAGGTAAAAGGTAATTTGGGACAGTGAGTCAAAAGCAGTGTCAACCACAAGCTACACACTATATTTCTTGTGGATGTTGTGAATTGGGAATTCAGCTTTCCGAATTATGTACTCTACAACTGTCCACTCACCCGTTGCTAGATACTTTTGCTGGGTGTATGACTGTTCTATTCACCTTTTCTCTATGTTTATGTAGAGACTGCTAGCTTTGTAGACAGCCTGTTTTCTGCCATCACAAGTGGGTCATATTTGTCAGAGGATTCCAGCCCGAGGAAGGAGAAGGAACCTGAGAGTGAGCACAGCGACAAAGGGTCTACCCCACGAGCATCCCGTTCTCCTAGTGTGACCACATCACCAGTTGCTCACCGCAGGGAGAGGGAGAGACGCCACACTGAGGTATATGTATGTACACATTTGTGTACACGCCAGGTTTGTACAGTGAAACATCCTATATTGTGGTATCCTGTATGTATGTATATAATGATCTTATAAGGTGCAGTCGCCATACTATAGTATGCTAAGAGTCACTTTGTAATCTGACAACCTCCTAATCTAGCATTTTTTTCAGGCCCCATTGAGTGTCAGCATAGAGAGGTTTAACTGGACACATCATACATACATATAATATTTCACTGCCTGCAATGCTCTGTCCTTGCTGCCGTCTTTCCAGTTATCTATGGATTGAACAATCCTTGAACAAGTCTTAGTGTATGGTATACTGAAGTGTATCTGTAGCTCTTTATCCTTTGTGTGCTCAGTGTTGGCTGTAGGGTTTGTGTGCTCCGTGTTGGCTGTAGGGTTTTGAAAGAGGGTACATTTGTAAGAAACTTAAGAGCTTGCTCTTTGGATACATCCTTTATCATGTAATGCAATACTGATTGTTTCTGTTGTCTACTATTGCTGGGACTAATTAAGCAGTATAATATACGTACATTATGGGAACTTATGTTGTTAATCAATTAAAATGTAACAACATCCACACTTTTCAAATTTTTGAGGAGGGATTTCAGAAGTGGGGGTCCATGACCACCAGCCCCCCCCTGGGGTTAGGGTGTAGGTGCACAGCATGTGTAGGAGAAGCCTGTGCATTGTGTACTGTTTGCACTAGTGTATACTACTGTTTGCTTTCAGTGTGATGGGTATATACGTATATTCATATCAAATATTTTCTTGCTATTGTGCATAGATCGATGATGATGATCGTGACTTCAAGCGAGCCCGTCGTGGCCACAGCAGTAGCAGCTCTCCATCACCGGATCGAGGTAGCTCGCACAAGACGGCTCCTTCATCTGGTCGGGTTGCCACAGGGGAAGCAGGGCCGCGAACACAGCCCGGGAACATCATCAACCTCAAGCAGAAGAACACTTGGCGAAACATCAGTGGAAGACCGGCACAACAAATGAACCTCACAATGTCAGCTCCAGTGCCCAACTTTGGTCAGTTTCCCAGAGGAATGGCTCCTCTCCTGCCTCAGCATTTCATGAAGCCCTTGAGGAAGGAACGGTGTAAGGATTTTGATGGTACGTGCGTGTGTGAGCTACATACTCTGCAGTGTTGTCTGTTGTTCTATGCTGGTGTGTGCATGTAAAGATATTCATACGTACATACGTATGTCAGTGTGTACATGTACATATGTACGTGCATATGTGTGTATGTGCATATATTATACGTACAGTAGAACCTCGCAATAAGACCACCCCGGAAATAAGACCACCTCAGAATTATGACCACTTCGTTGCAGTCCGGAATTTCTCCTATAGTTTTACATGGAAATTAGTTTCAGAATAAAGACCATATTCTTTCTTCTGGATGTCAAAACCTCACAATTAAGACCACCTATTTGTGGATACTGCTGTTTTCTGTGGACATTAGGCTCTGAAATGACCACATCACTAGAAAGAGATGGTAAACTTGGGGTCACTTTTTTAACATCATAATGGAGTAACAACAAAAGAGGTGTGATGGTACAATTTTTCTACAGTTTTATTGCCTTATGTGCATCCTGTGTCTATAGAATGACTTCTGGATGTGCCATGCTATTCTGGGCTGTACTTTCAGAAATAAGACCACCTCAAAATTAAGACCACTTACAACGGTCCCAAGGGTGGTCGTATTTGTGAGGTTCTACTGTATTTGTGTGTGTGTGTAGACATGTATTGGCACGCAACTACATGTGTTAACTGATGACAAAGCTATTAAAGATAGATATCCCTGTCTCCGTGTGTGTGTGTGTGTGTGTGTGTGTGTGTGTGTGTGTGTGTGTGTGTGTGTGTGTGTGTGTGCATGTGTGTGTGTGTGTGTGTGCATGTGTGTGTGTGTGCGTGCGTGCGTATGTGTATAGACTCACTCCACACCACCACCACTACCATTGTATCACCTAATGGTATTCTGAAATGAGTATGTTATAGTGAACTTCTGTTCCCTTGCAGAGAAAGGTGTCTGCATGCTTGGTGAAAATTGTCCATATGATCATGGAACTGATCCGCTCGTTGTGGGTACTATGTTGCCATGGCACCCACCTGGGGGGAACTCTACCAATATGGCCGCTATGTCTCAGTTACGTGCAATAGGTATGTGTATATGCATGTTTCATTGTGTGGTTTTGAATACGTATGTTGTCAAACAAAATCTGCAGTAAAATATTTACCTTCATACTCACGTACATACATACGTATGTAATTAAGAAGTGCATTATAGCACAGTCAAAGAAATGCTAGAATATATGTACATACAGTACAACTTGGATAGTAAGTACCCTCAAGGGAAGGAAAAATATGTACTCACTATCAGATGTACTTACTATCCAATGTGCTTTCAATGGTATTGCATGAGGTAGGGACAGAGCAATGAGTACTTACTATCCAGGAGTACTCACTAACCAGGATACTTACTAACAGAGTTTGACTGTACATATCTAAAGCTATTCCCATAGCACTTTTAACAGCACAGTAGTCCCTCTTAGTTGTTCTCTTAGGAACATTTCTGGTGTGAGTATGTAATATTTATACATTTAGAATATATTTTCTCTTGTGACACTTTATACTCTAAACACACACACACACACACACACACACACACACACACACACACACACACACACACACACACACACATACACACACACACACACACACCACACACACACACACACACACACACACACACACACACACACACACACACACACACACACACACACTCAGGTCAACCAGGACTACACTCACTACCAAACTTCCAGCCCCAGCCTGTTTTACCAGGTGGTTTCCCTCTCAGTACACCTCCACTGATGAGCACAACTACTGCAGACAGTGAGTTGCTTCATTCTGATGATACTGTGTGTGTGTGTGTGTGTGTGTGTGTGTGTGTGTGTGTGTGTGTGTGTGTGTGTGTGTGTGTGTGTGTTAGTTTGTACATATGCACGTATGTACGTACATGTGTGTGTCCATGTTTGTGTGCATGTACGTACTTATGTATGTTCATAGTACACGTGTATGACATTGTGATTTTACAGTATATCACA
>CAUJGJ010000195.1:892137-939637 GCA_963170055.1 Halisarca cf. caerulea | reverse complement strand
AGTGTGTATTGTGCGTATCATGTGTGGGGGAAGGCAAGAAGTCGATAATAAACATGACCGGTTCGGGCAGGAGGAGTCTCTGCACCACTGGAGCTTGATTCGTCCATTCTAGAAGAAATGAACAACATTTGCTACAAATACTGCCTTCTTTTCCAACCACACGTAGAACAAGGAGACGAAACATTAGAACAACTTCCTGTGATAACGAACTTTAGAGTCATGTGACGAAAATTAGACATCAGGAAATTCGTCAGGGTTAGGATAGAAAAGTACACGGGAATTTTGCCTGACAAATTTTTAGAGAGAATGCGGTGATATATTGTCTTAATATACGATGGCTATTAGAAACTGTATTCCTTTAAAGTGCTGCGCTATTGACAATGTTTTACTGTATTACATACGTGTGTACATGTGTGTACGTACCTTGGTTGAGAAGGCAGCCAGCAATTGATACATACATACCGCAATCCTTTGTGGGAATTGAGTGTGTCTGTACTTGTTGAGGTGGTTTGTATCTGACTTGAGTGTGTGGTAAGAGTGAAGCATCCTTTTCACTGCAGTCGGTTGGTAACCTACTGGAGGTGTGTGTTGACCCGGACAACGGTAGGAACTTGATATTCACATTCAGCAAACGAGCAGATGCTGAGAAGGTGCAGTGGACAAATGTGTTGTGCATATTCTGAATTTCATGTGTACAGTATGTGTGTACATGTATGTGTCTTCTATAAATCTTTGATTTCTGTGTTCATTGTTGACACCCTTGTCACTTCCTGTTTTCTTATAGGATTCATACGTTTCACTTCCTATTTTCGTATATATTAAATATCCATCGCTTCTTGTATTATTTACCTTAATTTAATTAAAACTTAATTGGTTTACTTCCTTTTTATCTGGTTAGGCTGTTAGATCGATCACTTCATTTAACTCAAAGCCAGTCATTATGAAGTGGTACACATCCCCAATCCCAGTTCCAAATCATGAAAGTAAAGTGGAAATGGGACCAAAAATTGATAGTGCTCCTAGCCTTCCTAGTGAGGTTGTGAAGTCACCCAAGGCCATTCCTGAGCCTCTTACTTTGGAGCGAAGGAAATCGGAGATTGATGATCTTCTCCTGTTGAGTCCAGGAACGGACAGTCAGGCATTGGTGTGTGTGTGTGTGTGTGTGTGTGTGTGTGTGTGTGTGTGTGTGTGTGTGTGTGTGTGTGTGTGTGTGTATGTGCGTGTGTATTATATGTGTGAGTGCATGCATGTGTGGTGTGTTCATCTGTCTATCTTTTTGTGTGCGTGTGTTTGTTCTTGTGTGTCTACACATGTGTCCATGTATGTACGGATATGCTAACGTACGTACATGACACGGCAGGTGTTTTCTGCTTCACTAGTTATGTCCCTTCCCTGCAGCTTCACCTGGGTGATGACGAGGATAGAGTATTGGACGACAGTCTTCTCGACGATGAAGAGGACGAGGACGCCGAATCCAAGTCTTGGAAGCGACAGTAGACCCTCAGGACCCCTCACCAGTTGTGTGCTCGTCGTGACTCAGAAAACTGTATCAATTGTTAGGTGTTTTATACAAATTTTCAGACATCTACACATGTACGTATGTGTGTATGTGTGTATGTATACCATCTACACATGTATGTGTGTGTGTACTGTACGTATATGTATGGGAAGATATGCATAGTACGTCCATATCTGTATGGATCTTATTGTGTCTACGCTGTAAATTGTATGCTTAAAAGGAAATGTTATGTTTTGTATTGCATTCGATGATGATGGTTGCATACATGATTATGTGTAGTTATTTTGAGAATGGCCTAAAATATTAATCGTTGGTACGGATTACCTCTTGTCTGAACTAAACATTAACACATTACATTGATTATTTGTATACCATCCGTTCAGTTTTACTCGATCTGCACACAGTACTTCACCAACACACAGTGTGTACAGTACAAAGATATATTCACACACAATACATGTATGTTACAGTACATATTTACATACACACATTACAGGTATTTTACAATACACAATATAATAATGTTACACACACATATACAGATATAATTGTTAAAAACATGCATGCACGTGCATTGTTGTAGGATTAGACTGGTAGGCCGTCCAATGGGCAGTTCAAGGAAACCGTCTTTAACCAATGTTCAATGCAGTCTGCATGGAAGAAGTGTGTGCAGGGTAGTCGTTTCATTCTCTCGCCAATCTGAAAGTTGTCCATACAGATGGAACATTGTTCTGCAGTTGTTTCTTGTCCAGCAAGAAATTCTTCAAAGCTGTTGAGCTTGTCAGCACTGATTGTCTTCTTAGCTACTAGTTCATCCAATTTGAGGAGAAGATCATAGTCTTCAGGAGTGAGGTCTCGGTCTTGGAGTTGAAGGAAATCATTCAGAAAAGGAGCTGATTGGATTACTTCCGATTGTCTAGTGAGGGCATTTCTTGAAACAGCAGCACAGTCCCTTTGGGCCACTGGTGGGTTCCTAGGGTTGTGCTTGCCCCATCTGTTCTTCTTGTTGTGTTTGTTATCAACAGAAGCCGAAAGCAATGAATCGTAGTCCACACCCTGACAATCGAGACTGGTTCTAAACTTGCACCACTTCTTTTTCTTCTTGTCCTTCCCAACAGCTGGACAGTCCACTATCTCTGTTGGAGTTTGCTGGGATTTTTTCTCCAGTTCTGGATGACCTCTTCTCTTGAGCTGCTTTGCTGCCAGTCTCTGTTCAACATTCTCTTTCTTATTGTTAATCTCAATGCTTGGCCACACCTTCTTCACCCCTCCTCCCTGTGGTTTCAGTTTTGACTTCCTTCTAAAGTTCTTCTGCATGTACAGGTCCAGATAGATGTCATCATCAACTTCAGAGAAGTCATACTCCTCCTCACAGATACAATTCCTGATGGGATCTGACAAGAACTCAGCTTCTTCTTCAATGAAGAAAGCTCCAAGTGAGCCTGCTATGTCGTAAGTTCCCTTGAAGGAACGACATGCCGCCTTCCCCTTCTTCTTGCTGGAAACTTCTTTGGGGAAACAAGGGTCACCTGCTGGCATGAGTGCACTCTCCACTAAAGTGGCTGCTCCAGATCTGGTGGTCTGAATCAGCTGTGGGCATCCTTTATAGCTAGAGAGGAATGTGGTGCAATCCTATGACGTAACTCATTTTTTCCGTTTTTAGTAACAAATTGTCAAAAATAGTGTTTTCCTATGATGCAATGTTTCTTCTAAATTTGACAACAGATTGCGTAACTCCAAAAATGGCCGATGTAGTCAAACTCCGAGCCCATGTTCAGCACATTAAATTTTCGTAGACTAGTTGCTTTCAGTATCAGCGGAATCAGACGTGCGCATTTTTCGTTGAATATCCTTCCAACGATGACAAGTGGTAAACTGGAGTCCGACTCTTTCAAGAAGCTACTTACTCCATCCCTCCTAAAACTGGAGCGACTGTTCGTGGACAATGGGTATCATTTACGTCTGGTGGGAGGGGTTGTGAGAGACCTATTACTGGGAAAAGCTCCTTCAGATGTTGACTTGGCTACAGAATGCACTCCTAAAGACATGATCCGCTTGTTTGAGACGCGGGGTATACGGTACATCCCCACGGGTCTTGAACACGGTACGATCACCGTACACATTGGCGACAAGGGAACGGACTACGAAATCACCACTCTGCGTGTGGACCGCGAGACGGACGGACGGCGGGCCGTCGTGGACTTTACTACCGACTGGAGGTTGGATGCAGAGAGACGAGACCTTACGATAAATGCAATGAGTTTGGACTTTGCTGGTACACTTTATGACTACTTCAATGGACAAGAACATCTTGCACAGAAGAAGGTTTTGTTCGTAGGGGATGCAGCCTCTAGAATTAAGGAGGATTACCTTAGGATCTTACGTTACTTCAGATTCTATGGGAGAATTGCTCCCTTGCCTGAACAGCATGATGCGGAGATACTCAAAGCAATTTCTTCTCTTGCGCACGGTCTGAAGGACGTATCAGTTGAGAGGATTTGGATGGAGATGCGTCGCATTGTGACTGGTGGGCATGCACCGCATTTGATCAAGATGCTGTACTCCACGGGAGTGGCTCGTTACATCGGTGAGCCAGTTTGTGGTGGACGGGAACATGTGCAAACACATACATGAACAGATGTATGTATTTGTCTATGCCAAATTGTACACATATGCGCATGCATGCTCATGCATACAGACACATGCAAATACATACACACACATGTACAAGCACACATACATACACACACACACGTGCGTGCGCACACACACACACACACACACACACACACACACACACACACGCACACACCAGAAGTTGTAACACAACATAGATAATATAACACAGCCCTTTATTATTATCTATGAATACAACAATACACTCCTATTGTCTGGATTGCAACCAGTAAACAGTTGGTGTAAGTCCAGTATTCCACAATATATTAGTGACAAAATGACATTTAAAGGAGCAGAAAGTATGGTTTGGGCTACATGAGACTACAATAGTGGCCTCTGTAGACAGGTGGTCCTTATAGAAAGGAGTGTTAGTATCAATGAAGTAGATATAAATCAGCCTAGTGTACAGGCGGTCCTTCTGTACAGGTGTTCTTTACGACTGCTTTCTGTGTATCTCTAATTGTGTGAGTCTGAGAGAGTCTGGAAGTTGCTGTGTGGTTCATCTGACACCACCCACATAGTGGACTGTCTCTGTCATGTCTATCTAGTTACAGATCCAGTGTTGTGTGCTTTATGTGAATGCACTGTGCCCTCGCTATCTGCAGTGTGTATTGTAGGACTGTGTGATCCTAGATAGTGTGAAGCATTTTATGTTGTCTGTGATGTAGCTATGTCAACAGGTATAATAAGCTTATAATGATGTGTGTGTTGTGTTATCTCCAGGACTACCTGAAAATGGTCTTGAGGAGGAGTCAGAGACCATTAAGGAATTTGAGAGAGTCTGGATGGAGCATCAACATCACCCACTTGAGCCTGTGACTCTCCTCACAGCTCTGTCTAGCACTCCTGCACAAGCGCATGCTCTAACTGTTGCTTGGAAAATGTCCACGGTAGAGAGAAGGCTTTCGACACTTGTCGCCTCCAATCGATCAGAAGCTCAAGATCCAAGTACGCCCATCAAGACCTATCAGGATTTATTGGTAGACGGTGTTCAGTGTTGGATGGTTGTACAGCTCCTTCGCTATGCGGGCCAGCACTGTAAGGCGGAGGAAATTGAGAAGTTTGTGGTTCCAACATTTCCAGTGAACGGATCTCATCTGAAAGCTTTGGGTTTGAATCCAGGACCGGAGTATGGACGCATTCTTCACATGTTGCGACAGAAATGGAAAGAAGATTACTACATTACTAGTAAAGAACAGCTTTTAGAAATTGTTTCCAAAACAGGGAATCAAACCTGATTTGCTTTCATTATGTAAATTATTGTCACTTTGTGGTTTCATAATCCTTTCTGTCAATTGTTTTCTGTTAGATTTGATCATGATTCGATGATATTATATTAGGCTAGCTAGTCAGCCCGTAGCTATATATATGCTAACCTATTCATATAACATCACTAGGTAACGCCCATATAGGGGATTTTTTAGACTGTGACATTTTTTCCGTTTCTTCTTTGGTCGCACGCAACTGTTGCGTGTATAACTTGACGGAAATTATCTTTGAAGCGATTCTCCCGTATCGAAGACAACGTGATCCGAGAGGTTGTAGGAGGAGGCCAACAGCAAGATGTCCTTTTACAACCCGGGAATGGAGGAGTTAATCCTCATCGTCAACAAGCTTCAAGATGCCTTTTCGCAGCTGGGACAAGACTGTCCGATTGATTTGCCCCAAATTGCTGTGGTTGGCGGCCAAAGCGCTGGGAAGTCGTCTGTACTAGAGAATTTTGTCGGAAGGTACTTGTTCAGGGATGAGTTTGCCTTACCCCTTTGACGAAGATAAAATTGTTCTGAAGGAGGCAGAGGACGAGTAGTTTTGTCCATACCTCAACCACTTGCTTTATTAGCTTTTGCATCAGTCCCTCGTCAGTGGTTCCTTACGCTAGGACTTAGGCCAGTTCCTGGAATGGAATTCTTGGTTTTCTTTGTCTTTGGGGGCGTGGAGCAGTGTAATTATACCTTATCTTTTTTGCACAAGCAAAGTGGCACCATAGACTATGGTGCCACGTTTGTCTTGGAGGTTCTGGTCGGGAGAAGAAGTCCCAGAGTGTTCCTACAGACCTCTCTCCCTCAGGTCTCCTAAGGCCTGTACGGTCACCATACTCTAGATGGTTGCAGCAAGTACCTGTGTATCAAGTATTCTGTACTTGCTTTGTCTGATAACAACAATTAATTAATGAGTATTTGGAAATCTTTCTGCAGGGACTTCCTTCCCAGAGGATCTGGTATTTGTACCCGTCGTCCACTCATCCTTCAACTTATCAACTCCAAGACAGGTGTGTGTGTGTGTGTGTGTGTGTGTGTGTGTGTGTGTGTGTGTGTGTGTGTGTGTGTGTGTGTGTGTATGCGTGTGTGTGTGTGTGTGTGTATGTGTGCGTGTGCATGTGTGTGTGTGTGTGTGTGTGTGTGTGTGTGTGTGTGTGTGTGTGTGTGTGTGTGTGTGTGTGTGTGTGCATGTGTGTGTGTGCGTGCGTGTGCATGTGTGCACACAATTTGTGGTCTGTCTCATGTTGTATGCATGGTGAATAGTAGTACTGGGAGCAAGTGGGTGTGTCCATCTCCTTGCCTTGCCTTCCTATGGACTAAAGATTGTTATTTTTGAAGCCATTGTGTGTCCTTATTTGGTGTGATGACATCATTATGTAGCATTCCAAGACTTCTGGCAATATCCCACAGTCCTACCTGGTACACATGTACTTTGTTATATACTGTTTTGTACTATGTGTGCTGTGTGTGCTGTATGTGCTGTATGTGCTATGTGTGATGTACCTGTCATGTGTGCTATGTGTGCTGTATGTGCTATGTGTGCTGTATGTGCTGTGTGCTTTATGTACGTACATGTTGCATAAACTGTGTGTATGTGTGTGTGTGTGTGTGTGTGTATGTGTGTGTGTGTGTGGTTATTTGTATGCTGTATATTCTTGTGTCATTATGTACTGTGTATCTGAGTGCCGTGGCTGGTACAGTGTGTGTGTGATGTATTGTTTTCTGTCAGTGTCATGACACCATCCACTCAAGTGAGTTTTACCCTCTTTTGTCTGTTCACATGCTGCACTCAGAATTTGCTGAGTTCCTTCACCAAAAGGGCCGTAAGTACACAGACTTTGATGAAGTAAGGAAGGAGATAGTTGCTGACACTGATCGCATTGCTGGCAAGACTAAGGGAGTGTCGTCTGCTCCAATCAACCTCAGAGTGTACTCCCCTCACGGTGAGCCAATCTCAGCACTCTCACTGCTTAGTTCTGTGTGCTGTACGTACATGTGTGTGCTGTGTGTGTGTGTGTGTGCGTGTGCGTGTGTGTGTGCTGTGTGTGTGTGTTTCTGTGTGTGTGTGTGCGTGTGTGTGTTTCTGTGTGTGTGTGTGTGTGTGTGTGTGTGTTTCTGTGTGTGTGTGTTTCTGTGTGTGTGTGTGTGTGTGTGTGTGTGTGTGTGTGTGTGTGTGTGTGTGTGTGTGTGTGTGTGCTATATGTATACGTACACACATACAGTCAAACCTCGTTAGTGAGTACACCTGGGGACCCTCCAAATTGCTACTCACTATCAGTAGTACTTGCTAACCATATACGTAGATTAGTATTATGGGTTATAAGCTGGGGTATCATATCCTTGTACTTCCTAACCAGGTATTACTCATTAACAGTGTTCTTACTAACGAGGTTCTACTGTGTGTACTATGTGGAGTTTGTAAATTTAACTTATTATGAAACTTATGTGTTTGTGAAACTAGTCTGTGTGTACTTACGTATGTGTACCTCAGGACGTATGTGTACCTCAGTACGTATGTGTACCTCAGTACGTATGTGTACCTCAGTACATGCGTACGTATGTATGTGTATCTCAGTACATACGTATATGTGTGTACCTCAGTACATGTGTGTACCTCAGTACATGTGTGTACCTCAGTACATATGTATGTGTACAGTACTTCAGTACATATGTGTACCTCAGTATGTACGTACGTACGTACTGAGGTACACATACCATATGTGTACCTCAGTATGTATGTGTACCTCAGTATGTATTATGTGTATGTACGTACGTACATATTACCACCCTGCAGTGCTGAACCTTACGTTGGTTGATCTGCCGGGCATGACCAAGGTCCCGGTGGAGGGGCAGCCTCATGACATCGAGTTCCAGATCAGAGACATGGTCCTGCAATTCATCACCAGAGAGAACTGCCTCATTTTGGCTGTTTCGCCAGCAAACTCCGATTTGGCTAATTCAGACGCTTTGAAAATTGCCAAAGAGGTGGACACCAGTGGTGTTCGGACCATAGGTGTCATCACAAAGTTGGACATCATGGATGAGGGGACGGATGCTGTGAATATTCTTGAGAATAAACTGTTTCCATTGAGAAGAGGTACGGCGTGTAGTGTGTGTATATGTTTGTGCATGTGTATATGTGTGTGTGTGTGTGTGTGTGTGTGTGTGTGTGTGTGTGTGTGTGTGTGTGTGTGTCACTGTATGTGTGTGTATGTGTGTGTGTGCGTCACTGTATGTGTGTGTGTGTGTGTGTGTGTGTGTGTGTGTGTGTGTGTGTGTGTGTGTGTGTGTGTGTAGCTTGTCATATTCGGCTGCATTAGCTAAGGATGTACGTGTATATATGAATCATGTTAGAAGTTGCCCTGAGTCTACATATGGGACGCAATATCTGTGTCTTCCCATACGCAGCACATACGTACTCCTTGTGATGTCATGTTCTTTGAGGAGACAGCTCTTCAGTACATATGTGGTTGTGTCACCTTTTCCTCAGTCCCTTGTAGCCAGACACTTTCCTCCATTTTTTCTTTTATGGGTCAGAATAACTGACAAAGATTGTATTGTAAGATGGAGGAAGGGATCTGTGGTGCCTGACTACTCTTTCCTGTCTCCTCTTCTCAGGGTACATTGGTATTGTAAACCGAAGTCAGAAAGACATTGATGGAAGGAAGGACATCAAATCAGCGCTGGCCGCTGAGAGGAAGTTCTTCTTAACCCACTCAGGATACAGGTTAAGACAGAGGGTGTGAGTGTGAGGTGTGTGTGTATCTTGTGAGTGTGAGTTATGCTAAGGTGAATGTGTTGTGTGAGGATTTGGAGAGTGACTGTGTAAGATATGAAGGTGGCTGAGTGCGGGAGAGTGATGCTGTGAGTGTAGGGAGTGAGGCTGTGAGGGTAGGTAGTGAAGGTTTGAGAGAGTGAGTCAAGGGTAGGGAATGAAGCTGTAAGTGTAGGGAGTGTAGGTATGGAGAGAGTGAGGCTGCAGGGAGTGAGCAGTACTGATGTGATTGTTGTGATGTGTATTTGCAGGCACATGGCGGACAGGATGGGAACTGCTTACTTACAGAGGACACTGAACCAGACTCTGACAAACCACATCCGCGACACCCTCCCCTCTCTGCGGACCAAGCTGCAGAACCAGATCCAGAGCATGGAGAAGGATGTACAGGAATTCAAGAAGTTCAGGCCAGACGACCCAGCCATCAAAGCCAAGGCCATGTTGAAGTGAGATCGTACAAATACTGTTTTGTGTCTGGCGATATACTAGTGTATATTTACATGGGGAACACATTGCGTACATGTACGTACGTACATACAAGGATGCACAGGCATCACATGTAGTGCACACACAAGTACACACACGCACACACACACACACACACACACACACACACACACACACACACACACACACACACACACACACACACACACACACACACACACACATTTCATTCTTCCTACAGCTTAATACAACAGTTTGGTACTGATTTTGAAAGAAGCATTGAAGGTGGTACAACAGCCGTGCAGACTGCAGAATTGAGTGGAGGAGCTCGGATAAACCGGATCTTTCATGAGAGATTCCCATTTGAGCTTGTCAAGAAAGAGTTTGATGAGAAACAGCTGAGAAAGGAGATTGGAATAGTCATCATTAATCTCCGTGGTGTGAGGTACATATGTACATATATTTGTATGCACACATGCATGCACGCACACGCACACACACACACACACACACACACACACACACACACACACACACACACACACACACACACACACACACACACACACACACACACACACACACACACACACACACACACACACACACACACAGCAAACATGTACACACATTTGTACTTACTTCGTGTGCTCCCTTCTGTATTGCAGGGTTGGAATGTTTACTCCAGACAGGGCCTTCGAGATTATTGTGAAATCACAAATTGAAAAGTTGTTGGAGCCCTCCCTTGCATGTGTGGACATGGTTGTTCAGGAGTTGGGTTCAGTCATCAAGAAATGTGGTGAAGGGGTGAGCCTTTGAGCATTGAAAGGGAGGGAGGAGGGGTGAAGGTTAGAGAGGAGTAGGAGCAAGTGAGGTGGAGTGAGAGGGGTGGAGGAGTGGGAGGGACAAGGAGTGGGAGGGACGAGGAGTGGGAGGGATGAGGAGTGGGAGGGATGAGGAGTGGGAGGGGTGAGGAGTGGGAGGGGTGAGGAGTGGGAGGGGTGAGGAGTGGGAGGGGTGAGGAATGGGAGGGATGAGGAGTGGGAGGGGTGAGGAGTGGGAAGAATGGGAGGGATGATGAGTGGGAGGGGACTGTGGGGTTCAAAGGAGGGATATTGAGCTATCAGCTGATCTTCCTGAGAGATCCTGAATTTGTTTTACCTGTTAGATGGATCGTTATCCTCGTTTGCGTGATGAAACAGAAGGTCTTCTCTCGGGTTTCTTGCGTGAGCAGGAGGAGAAGTGCAAGGAGCAAATCTCACTGATGATTGAAGTGGAGCTCTCCTACATGAACACCAACCATCCTGACTTCATCGGATATCAGAAGTGAGCTTGCCTTCATGTGTGTGTGCTGTGTTTGATTTGTATCTGTAGATCCTTACTTGTACTGTGAGACCTCAGTTCAGATATCCAGTTTCCTCGTATTCCACTGTAGTTTTTAATTTTTATCAGTAATAATCCTAATGTACACTATACTACTGCTCCCTCACTTCATCCACAATTTTATCCAGGACAGATGTGTGTGGATAAGTGAGGTCTGTCTGTAATAGTACTGTACACATGTACGTACATACATGTTCATGTTTGAATACCGATTATGATATGATAGTGTGTGCTATCTAGGAGTGTGTACCATCCAGGAGTGTGTGCTATCCGGGATTGTGTGCTATCCAGGAGAGTGTGGTAGCGTACGTATGTATGTGCGCTAGTTATGAGTGTGTGTTCTAAACATCCACGTGTGTGTGTGTGCTAAAATAGAGTGTTTGCATATCCAATCACATACCACTCCTACGTATGCGTGTGACTGTACACCACATTCCTTTCTACAATATCTGTTCACGCGCGCAAGCGCATGTGCACACACACACACACACACACACACACACACGCACGCACACACACACACACACACATGCACACACACACAACATATCTCTCCCTACTGTGCAGTGCCGCAAGTGGTAAAGCTGTGAAGCGTGAACGCCAGTCCTTGGGCAATCAAGTGATACGGAAGGGATGGATTAACACATCCGCCAGCTTCCTCAAAGGAGGTCACAAGGAGCATTGGTTTGTACTGACAACAGAAGGTCTGAGCTGGTACAAGGACCAAGATGTGAGTTACTGCTCGTTTTCCTGTCTTCTAAATACATGTTGTATGTGCTTTGTTTTCACTGGAATTTATATTTGTGGTTTCTCGGATCGGAAGCCATCTGTGAAAGATTACACCCATGAAAGTTTAGGTCGGGCTCATGTGCAATGCTAAAACATGGCTGTCTGTGAATAGAAAGACATAAGAAACGCTAACATTCATGATGCGCAAAGCTTCACCCCATAAGAATTACCCACATCCAGTGTATACTGTGCGTGTTGGATCATTTGTGAAGTGTGTGGATGATCAGGAATCTGTACATACGTGTATGTACATACGTATATGTACATACCGATACGTGTATGTATGGTTTGCGTATTTGTAAATTCCTCATTTCTGAAGAGATATGTCTACTGAGCATTAACTGCTCCATTTGAAGAAGTTTCAGCTGTGAATTATTTTGTTGAATTATTTTAAGAGATTTTTGGAAGTTTTGGCTTTATGGCAGTAGCTGTGTAAATTGCCCATCCTTGATCCTAGATCTTATGAAGAAATATCCCCCTGAATGTGTGTGTGTACGCATATTACATTGCTAAAGTATCATGTAAAATGTTAGTTACATACTAGTGTTAGTGTTATCAGTGTGTGTGTGTGTGTGTGTGTGTGTGTGTGTGTGTCACCAGCTCTGTCTGCTGTGTTGTCGTGTACAGGAGAAGGATCAGAAGTACCTGCTGAAGCTGGATGGACTGCGGCTCAGGGATGCAGACTCGGGATTCATGTCGAGGAAGCCCATTGTCCACTTATACCATCCCGACGGCAAGTACGTGTGTTTCCTTTGGCAGATGACATGCTAATGCTGCACCCTGCTCAGTTGTTCCATGGTTTGAAACTGCTTGGTTACATGCCTGGTTTCTAGTTCAATCATTCCATTCTAATTCTACCTTTGCTTTCTCTGAACTCTCCACTCTCCCTTTCTCATCCATTTTCTCCCTTTCGTCCTGTCTCCTTCAACCCACTGACCTCCCCTCTCTAGCCCAACTCACTTTTCCTCAGTTCTCCTAGCCCCCCCTCCGGCATCCCCACACTTTCTCAATCTTCTTCTCCAGCAAAAGTATAGGATTTCATGTAAACCTTGTACACACCTCATACTCCCTCTCTCACTGTGTACTGTGTAGGCCTATCTACAAGGACAAAGACTATATGGAACTGCAATTTGAGAAGGAAGATGAAGTAGAATCTTGGAAGGCTTCGTTTCTTCGTGCTGGAGTCTACCCACAGTCAGAGGCAGCTGCAGACTCAGACAACAAGGTACTGTATGTTACACTACTACTACTACTACTACTACACACGCACACGCACACACACACACACACACACACACACACACACACACACACACACACACACACACACACTGTGTGTATGTATGTGTTTGTGTAGCAGACCTTGAGCTGCAGTGGAGTAGTATTATGTATGTGTGTGTGTCCTCTGTATAGGATGATCTTGGCCCATTGGACCCTGTGTTGGAGCGACAGGTGGAGACCATACGGAACATGACCTCTAGCTACACTGAAATTGTCAGCAAGACAACCCGAGACCTTGTGCCAAAGAACATCATGCACATCATTGTCAACAAGGTACTGATTAATAATTGTTTTTGCCCGTAACTATGTATGTACGTATGTACTTTGTGTGTGTGTGTGTATGCGCGCGTGCATGCCTGTGTGTGCACCTGGATAATGTACGTATATGTACGTAACTGGTTGAGACTGTTTCTTATTCCCAATCTAAAATGGTGTTTTGTTTAATGGGAATTGAAGTTGAAATCCATTCAGTACTGGTTTGGCTGAGCTGGTATACTCTCGCATTGGAATGTACTTGAGAAAAGAAACTTCCATCTTAGACTTTAGTTTAACCGAGATCCATTTCTTTGTACTGCTCAGTTTTTTATGACCTCTGTATAATGTATTCTTGCTCTTTTGTAGCTTCGGGAATTCATACACCAAGACCTGATTGGTAACGTCTACGCAGCCGGAGACCAGGTGATTGCATATTGATGGATAAGTAGACGGATAGACCCTGTGCTGTGCAACTTGTGGTGGTTTGCATTGTGTTCTGTGGGAGGTATTATCATCTTGTTTCCACATTGTTGCCTGTAGAGCTTGCTGATGGAGGAGAGCCAGGCGTCTGCACAGAAGAGAGAAGAAACTCTGCGAATGTACCAAGTTTGCAAGGAAGCACTTGCAGTTGTTTCAGACTGTCTGACCAAGACTGCCCATACTCCTCTTCCTCCTCCTGTTCACAATGAGCCAATGCCGGACATTGGAACAAGGGCTACTGCTAATCAGCCTGGGGGAGGGGCTAGACCACGCCCACCATCAAACAAACCAACCGCACCAACCACTTCAAGGCCGGCTCCACCTCGTCCCAGCCCCTCCTCTCAGCAGCCTCCTGTTCCAAGGTGAGTCATGTCGTACTACAGAACATGCTCTACCATAGAAAACACTTCACTACATACAGTTGTACCCCCTGTGAGGGGGCACTCTTAGGGACCTGTCCAAGATGCCTGCTTCAGAAGGAGTGGTGTGGCAAGGGGGGTATGGATTATGGGATGTATAAGTACGTGTGCATTTGTGAGAGCAAATCCAGTCTTACAATGGGGTGGTCGCTCATGTGGGTGCTCCCTCCAAGAGGGTACCATTATACATTGAAGGGGAACACACAATCTTTACTGTTTGTCAGATGTACTTACTATCAGAAATAGCTTTTTACTGAATGTTAAGACAGAACACGGAATGGGGAGTACTGGTGTGTATATACTGTTCGGTGAATGTTGAGACAGAACACAGAATGGGGAGTACCGGTATGTACTGTTCGGTTTGTGTATTGAATGTGGCGCTTGAGGTACCATAATATATAAAGATAGTGATTGTAATGATGAAGTTCAGCTCTGTGTGTGTGCACCCGGTCATCGGTCATCGCTAGGTTCATTGCACATGTACCTCACATTCTCTTTGCATAACTGTAGACGCCCGCCGGCTGTGCCCAACAGACCTCCACCATCAAGACCCTAGTGTGTGGACTCGTGTAGTTATAGTAGTGCTTTGTCGCTATTATCTTAATATAATTGTTGTTGAGAATGTAACTTTAAATTATATGATTGCAAATAATAATGCATTGTATTTTTGTGCCTGATGTAATACAATGATACATATATGATATTGTGTTCAAGAGGCTGCCAGTGAAGGCTGCCAGTGAAGGCTGCCAGTGAAGGCTGAAATTTATTGTTCACAAGTATTTCCTGATTTAGGGTATGTGGTCCCAATGTTTGTCTGAAGTATATATACAGTACATACATAGTATATATACATAGCATAGTATATTATACATACATAGTATATATACATAGCATAGTATATTATACATATATAGTATATATACATAGTATAAATACATACATATACATACATAGTATATATACTTAGCATAGTATATTATACATACATAGTATATATACATAGTTATAGCAAATGACCATGTGCACTGTGTTTCTAGTATGTACGTATGTTGCCATGCAGTTGTGCAGGGATGGGGGGAGCATACGAAGAAGTATAATGCAAGTTTAGAGTTCATGCATGAGGGCCTCATATGTATATATACAGTATTTACGCCAATGGATGGCGGCCATGTTTTTTCGGTGTCACTCCTACATATGGAGCACTATACACCGTACTCCATAGTATGTACTTAAATCACGTGAATACAATATAACAGAAAATTAAAATAACAGCAAATAATCTAGCCCCAATCACAGTATCTGTGAATCCTCACCAGCTACTGTTCCTACTGAGGTATAGCCATAACAACAGCCAGATCATGCAGACATTGTGCTGCTTGACAGCAAACCAGTCACCCTCTTTGAGCTAACTGTGTCATGGAACTCTGCTGCCAGTTTGGCCAGTGCTCAACTTGGGTAGTTTGTTTACATTGTGCATTTTCTGCTTTACCAGGTCATCCTTCACTTACCTCAAAATTACATTTTGTGTGAAGTGACACTCCTTTCACCCCAACCCAATCAAAGCTAGCCTTATGTAAATTTACTAGCTGAGATGGTTACATTAGCATAATGTTAATAGTGAGAACAATTACAAATACCTATATGCTGTTGATTTTTCAGTCTTGCACTATAGTTGGTGGAAAGACCACTCCAAACTTGACCCACTGGTTCAACCAGTGTAAGGAGTGGCATCACTGTAGCTGCCGTGGTGTAGAGGCATCTATTTGTTCATTCACTATGATTATATAGATATTATTATGCCTTATGTTAGTCGAAGACTTATTTTTCATAAGAATCTTGTTAGACTATAATATATGGGGGACAGCTGTTCCTAAAGAGAACAATCTCTCCTAGGACCATGCGTCCTAGGGGGACACATGGTCCTAGTACATTTTGTCCGGGGGACATCCATCCTAGGAACGCGTATCCAGCTAGAGGGACAAATATTAGGGGGACACGTGACCCTGTGACAACGTCACCAATGTCACGTGATCTCTAATGTACACTGTATCCCGACATGCACTCGAACCGTACTACTCAAGAAGTACTGTAGGTGCGGTACCTTCTCTTTCTCTCGCATCGCGTCAGATGTCTATCGCAAGACTCCACATGAGGGTAAGAGTTTAAAACCTCTGTAGATCTGGCATTAATTTCGTTGTGAGTAAATTTGACGCACCTGAAGACGTGTACCATCAGCGTGTTCCTTCGTTATCTATGGTTAAAGGGTTTCAAACATGGATTTGAATAATAAGAGTTTGCCACCTAATCCAAGCATCTATATGCCCCGGCGTCCTGTTATTCCAAGGTGAGTCGCGCTATGCAATAGAGCTTACTTGATACTTACAATGACACAAATGCTGCGCTTGTTGCCAAAGGACTGTCAAAACTAGTATGGTGTACTGTGTATATATGAGATTGGGACATGATGACGAGCAGAACATAATATATATACCACAGATACTCTGTACGGTGAAACTTTTAAGACAAATTCCTGCTTAACACAAACTAGTTTCCAAACCCTGATTGGTTTGCTGTAGTACTGTACATGTATTACTATATTATCCTGATAAGAAGAACTTCTGATAATGAGAGCAAATTGTGTGGGTCACTTAATGTTCGTCATAGCAAGGCTTGACTGTATTACGTGATGTAGTATTAGAGTACATAGGTGTAGGAACTGGGGGTGGGGCTCCCCCCTTACTTTTAGGGACTAGGTACCAAAAATGATTCATGTGTCTAATATTGCTGTTGTATGCTCCATCTTCTGACCCCCTCACTTGTGTGAGCACTCCTATTCCCTGCTGGGTATCTGTACATGTACGAATCAATAGTATGTTCTGAGCAATTTGTCTCAGACCATAGACTCTAGCTTGCTCCTTCCACTAAAAGTACTATATATATTATTTTAAAGTCTGGCTACACGAGACTAGACACTCTGCACAGTGGTTGCATAGTACAGAGCGTCTACATCTCAGTGTATTGGGGCACTCTGCAACCTACACAGTTATGTTACAGCTCCACTCCATGTATTGGGACTCTCTGCAACCTGCACAGGTTGTGTTGCAGCTCCACTCCATGTACTGAGGCTCTCTACAACCTGCACTGGTTGTGTTGCAGCTCCACTCCATGTACTGAGGCTCTCTGCACCTGTTACATGGCATTGCATTGGTTTTGTTACTTCTTTCTTTCTTTGCAGGCGTCCACCATCCATGACGAACAGACCTATTCACACACACTTGTAATTTTAATTATATTTTTTATTAATGTATACACTGCACGTTTGTGTCTGAAGCAGTGCGTAAATTGTGAGGCAGTTTTGATTGAGAAGCATCAATAAGCTGTGTGAGAACTCATGGTCTTTCAGTGACATCGCTGTAAAGTAGACCCAGGTGGTGTTTGAATTGCTCCAGTTCCAATTCCAATTTTTCTGTGAAACAGAATTATCATAATATGTTACATCGAATAGCATATCCACATACATTATAAATGCACACTAGGCCTTGTGCAGAAAGAACACTTTATGGCTGCTAGAAACTGACAGGAAGTATCCCTGCGTGTCTGTGGTATGTGCAACACAAACCTATTCTCCCAAGTACTTCCGTCAGCTCCTGTAACTTTCCCTCAATGATGTGATTGTTTTTCTCGTAAATTTCATACATTGACTGTTCAACTTCATTGATGGCCGATTCGGCATGTAGTGTAACAGCTTTCTTGAAACCTTTTGAAATGGTAAGAGGTGCGTGTACAGAAGGGAACACACCACTGTACAGTTTGTGATGTGATGGCAATGCAACAATGACGTAGCATGACCATTGAGCAAGACGCACCCTCAAGAACAGTAGGGTCACATTTGCGCTTAGTGTTCAGGTCATTTATAAGTTGCTGCAAATTATTGGTCATATCCTGATGCGTTTTCAAATCTGCTATGGGTTTCTGTAGCTGCGGAAGTCCAAGGCTACAATGATGAAGACAACACAAGCACACATCATGTATGTAGATTTGAATAAAGACAAAAAGAAGTACAGTACCACAAGCTTTCGTCTTGTACTTCATTTTCTATTCCTTGGGGCAGTATTTCACATTCGCTTCCCTCATGTTGTTTGGTCTGCTCTGTGCAGTTGCCGATTTCTCCGCTAACTTGCTCCATTCTTTGTTGCCAGGGGCAGGGAGCGGGGTGATGACGTCACCAATATCACGTGTTCTGGTACGGTGTGTTATTTCCGGTTTACCTCCCCCATCAAGAACCTTTCTTTGTCGCACACGACTCCACGTGAGCTCAGGAGACTTTGGCAATATTTCGTTTGGAGCTTGAAATCTGGCGGTTTACTTCGTTGTAAGTGAAATACACTCACCCGAAGACATGTTTTACGTTAAAATGTGTTCTAATTGCGTGCTCTTTCGTTTTAGTCTGTTTTGAGGATTTTTAAACATGGATTTGAATGAGGATTTGCAACGTGTTGACGAAAGAGTCAGGGAAAACGATGAAATGCTCGGTCAAAGTAATGGTATCATCCCAGAACATATGAGTGGGTCTCAAACTGAAGATACGGGTCCGTCAAGTATTGGCATCCAATCTTCCTCTACGAGTGAGCCCGATTCTTCAATTCCTATTGAGTCTCAACTTCACATGTGTCGAACTGATTTCCAAGACATGTCAGGATTTAACCTCAGTGGTCGAAACATGGGACAGAACCTTGCAAACCAACTCCTCAGCTCAGGCACACCCATAATGACTCAAAGTCTGGTCAATAACTTGAAGCGACTCCCTACAGTGTAAGTGCACAGTTGTATTCGATCACTGTACTGAGATCTGCAATGTCATTGTTGTATATGTTTGCTTTGCACACATACACACGCACACACACACACACACACACAGACACACACACACACACACACACACACACACACACACACAGACAGACACACACACACACACACACACACACACACACACACAGATAGACACACACACACACACACACAGACACACACACACACACACACACACACACACACACACACACACACAGACACACACACACACACACACACACATACACACACACACACACAATTCCATGCACACATGTGTATACTGGCATGTGCATTCAGAAGTAGGTTATAAGCATCGATTGTGTGGGTAAAAGGCCTCAGCATTTGGTTGTGACTTGTATGTATGTATAGTATATGTAGGTAGTACTAATGTACATATGTGTGTACATAAGGGGCATTTATCTATGAGTATACACACAATGTGTGTGTGTGTGTGCAGTGTTCTAGCCAGAAAGAATTCACAGTGTGGGGGCATTACTTGTAAATGGTACCATTCTTCAGTTTCGTGTTGTGCCTCTTACAAATGGCACACAGCAATCCAACCACTGTTGTCCCAGCAGCGTTATAAACTGGAACATGCCCTGGAAAGTCCTTTTCCTATACTACATTGTGCCCTATGCTATGTTTTTTTGGTTCTTAATTTATTTTGCTCAGCGTGGTGGATCTGACACACAGCGTGGTGCTGCGCCATGGTACCACGCTTTAGCGAGAACACTGTGTGTGTTTGTGTGTGTGTGTGTGTGTGTGTGTGCGTGCGTGCATGCGTGTCTGTGTGTGTGTGTGTGTGTGTGTGTGTGTGTGTGTGTGTGTGTGTGTGTGTGTGCGTGCGTGCGTGCTCCACCAGTCACATGGTACTGCAAATACACTATTGTGAGATAAGAATTCACATGTGCTCTAGATAGCTACGATTGTTGTGTTCTGCTGGTGAATTGAGTGTGTTGGACTGTATATGGCCTCTATTGTTTGCAGTGTATGAGGGCATGGGGCGGAGACCCAAGAGGGACCTGTCCTTGTTTGTGTATGTAGCAGTTGTTTAGCTTCAGGTCATCTGGGAATATTATATAATGATATTCATTGTCGATGAAATATTATGGAGAATCCTTGAGAGATATTGGAGTGCCTTTGTGACTAACAGAATACTTGTTTGAAGAATTTTTTTGGCTTGCAAGCATAGTTTGATGTGGTCCATGGATCAGAGTTTAGTTCTTATTTTGGTTTGAGGCTTCCCTTCAGTTGGGAGTTCTCCTGTCGCATGATGTGATGGTTCATGTTGAAAGAGAGTGTGTGAATGTTGTATCCGAAGTGTGCCCTTTCTGTGTGAATTTTTACAATTCCCACGATTCTTCATGTTTTGTTGTTGGTGTACTTGTGACAATGTCTACATAGAATTGTCTTCAATCTCCATTAGTGAAATGACCCCTGAAGTGCCAAGAAAGAAATCCAGGGTAAGTTGATTGATACTGTTCTTGTCTATTTTCATTGGTCCCCTCAGCATGTGTACAGCCAAGTACGTAGGTGGATTTTGTGTTGGGATGGTGATGTTGACTGCAACATCCTCTGTATCATGTCAATTCAGAACTATCTTGATTCTCATAAGAATATTGAGAAGAAGAGAAGAGATAGGATAAACCAGTGTTTGGGAATCATGAAGACTCTTGTTCCGGATTGCAGACAATATGTCAGTTCCTAGGACTACTGTGTGTTGTGGTGTGTGTGTGTGTGTGTGTGTGTGTGTTGTGGTGTGTGTGCGTGTGTGTGTGTGTGCATGTGCGCGCGCGCGTGTGTGTGTGTGCATGTGTGTGTGCGCGCGCGCGTGTGTGTGTGTGTACGTGTGTGTGCGTGTGCATGCATGTGCGTGTGTGTGTTGTGGTGTGTGCGTGTGTGTGTGTGTGTGTGTGTGTGTGTGTGTGATATTTGTAATACTGGAAAGGTTTGTATAAACTGCATACTAGATAACAGTTGTTGTATTGTTTCCAGGGCAACAAGAAATTGGACAAGGCTGAGATTCTTGAAATGTCCATTGACTATATTCAGAGAGTCCAACAGCAAAGCTTGGGGAAGACAAGTGGAGGAAGTAAGTACTACGTACTTATGTGTACCGTCAGATCTGCTCTGTAATAGACTATGTCATTCCATCCGGGACCTAAGCTAAATCCTTCGTTACATGAGCTCTGATACTTCTAACAATTGGGCTTTTGATGTTGCATTTGAATCATTCCACGTTGAGTACATGTGTGAAAACTGAAGCTGAATTATGTGCTTTTTGTTTGTATTTTTTTCAGACATGGACTTGCTAGTAGCTCAGAGAGAGTGGGCCAATGAACTCACTGCCTGGGTCATTCAGAACAAACTTTTGTATTCTGGTGCCAATGGCTTGGACCAGTTCATCAACAGTCTACTTCTGCACCTTCAAAGCTTTGGATCTACACAGCTGTCCCAATCCGCGCAGTCCCCCACTGGAGCCAACAGCCTGCAACAGGTATCAACTGGTTCAGAAGATGGATCAGTTGATCCCGTCTATCGTCAGATCCTCCTTCAACAGTTGCAGACATCCATGTCTGGACAGGGAGCTCAGACACAGCAAATCTTGAGGTCGGCTGCTTCCATTAAGACTCCTACCATCACAGATTCATCACAGCAGCAGAACCAGATCCAGCAGCATTTGCAGGCTATAATGATGCTACAGCAGCAGCAGCAACAGCTGGTACAGCAGTGTGAAGGAAGCACCCCTGACCCCCAAGTACAGCAGCAGATGCAGCAGCTACAGAACCTCCAGCTGCTCATAGCTCAGCACCTCACGAGTGATGGGATGAGCCAAAAACTTAATGTACATCAACTTGCAACTTTACTGCAGTTGCTTCAGCAGCATCAAGCACCTGCTAAGGGTGAGGATGAAGCAGATATACCTTCACGTGGCGTGCACACTGTGAGTCAAGAGGCACCCGAAATGGACCCGCTGAGTATTCCCTCCCTTCCCTCTGACGTGTCAAGAGATGTTGTTTCCAGTGTTTCGAAGGACGATCACACGAGTATGCTCATGGGGCTGCAAGAAGGATACCTTGCCGACAGAACTGGACAGACTCCCGAAGAAGAAGGTAGGGATTGGCGGTTGGCAGCCGCAGTCCATGAGAGTAAAACGGATGATGTATCCAAAGAAGCAAAGACATTGGAAACCGCTAATGTATCATAGAATGCTTGTCAACATTTGTTGATGTTGATGTTTTTACATTGCAGTTCTGTTTGTAAAATGTTGTGAAATCAAATACTGTGTTTCAGTGTTGTATATTTGCCAAAACTGTTGTAATGGATTGTAGGGTACCTTGAGCTTGTTTTTCCGGAATAGAGGAGGAATGTGTTCCTACACTTACGCTAGGACCAAGGATACCCCTTGACGTTGGCTCACCAGCAAGTCGCCTGCAGGAAGGGCTTATGACGCACCGTCTGTTGCATGTACATCTAGTGTCTAGTGCTCATGTTCGATCAGGAAATCGTGAATTCTGTTCAATCAAAAAAATCGTGATGCCATGCAAATTCATGCAGAGGATCTGGAATGGTAGGCCAGTACACACATGCAGTAATAATTGTAATAACAGTAGAATTTATCCATGTGCTCAGGTAGGACCTATAGAGCAGAAAGTATTGAGCATGATTAAGATGTGCTGTATGTGTGAGCGTGGTTAGAAGGCACCTTCAATGTACCTCGGGGTGCCAGATCAGTTCTTGCTGCCGGCTGAGCTGGTTGTGTGTATGATTGGTGCAACTAAGTTTAGATTATTTGTGTACTGTGAGCCACAGGCAGAAGGTGTGGTAGCTGCTATCCAGAGGTATGTGCTATACCAGTTCTTACCAAGAAAATACAACTGTTCTACAATTGCAGATTGTCACAGCTTTTCTACATTTCAGATTGTCAGTTGCTGTATTCCACTATTGAAAAAGTTTTCAGCAGATCGACCTTCAGCTTCTTCAAAAGAAGATCATCGGAAGGGGGGGAGGGGGGGTTCAATGCTGACCCTTTGTTGTGGCTCGCAACACCAGGTGACAAAAAGGCTCTGTGCTATGTGTACGTGTGTAGTACTTAGTGTATTATTCTAGTCCTTCTGTTGATGTTTCTGTACAGGCCACATCATTGAGGTAATGGAATGTGGTGTTTACATTTCAGCCTTTGTTGTGGTATTCAACTCATACCTTTGTTCACAGCCGGCACTACGTCATGTGTTCCTACATCATGTGTTCATGGTGTGAACACAGTGTAGACTGAAATGATGTTTACATGGCTATTTTCTGACCTGGCCTTGTTTGCTTGTTGTGTGGGAGAAAGTGAAGTGTTATTGCATGTGTATTTCATCCCCTGTTCACCCTTTGCTAGTTTAGTTGTTTATTCAGGACATTCAGTTTTAATGTTCTGCATGTGTCCATGTCTCTTAACATGTGGCTAGTCCATGATGAAATTTTGCATATGCATTCCTGCAACATTTGTGACCCTAGTGTGTAAAGTCTGCACATTATGGATCCCATTCTTGCAACATTTGTGACCCTAGTGTGCAAACCCGCATGCACACACTGGGGTCTCAGTGGCAATCATTTGTGACGCTAGTGTGTAAACCTGTGTACACAAAGGTCTCAGTGGTGATGATCTAAAGAGCTGTAACTTATTGATTGGATCGTCAATGTTGTTTGGTATGCATCTCTTCAAACGGAGATCGAAGGATCTGTATCAACCTTCAGGTTGGCCCCATGCCTGGGAGACCTACGCACATCTTTCTCAGTGTGCACGTGTGACCACAGGCCCTAAACAGTATGCCAAAACCTTCACACAAATCATTTAGCAGCGTCTACATTCATTGAGCTCAATGCACAGAAATGTATAGTGTACTCAGTGAATGTGTCTTCCTATACTTAATTGGTGAGAAAATACCTTGAGGGAATAGCCAGTATGAAGCCTGTGTACACACATACGTATATCGTGTACTGTCTTTTAATGTCTGCTTGATCTAATTATGAGTATGGCCTGATAGTTATTTTTACAATACATACATACACACATGCCAGCCTACGGAGCCATATACTATGCATGCTATATAACCAGAGATTTCAACAGATAAGAGGTTTCATTTGATTATGCAAGAAACACCAACTAACAGCTAACACATGTGATGCAATGTTTAGGAAGTGTACACTTCACACTCCGCCACGTGCGCAGACGCCTCCTTGTAGATACACGTACGCAGACATTTGAGTAGCTATAGCATAATATTATAAGAAAGTGCATCCCATTTTGTGCTTGCACGCTCACAAATGTGTGAAATTAATCAAATCAATCAAGTAACAAGTAATTTAATACACAGGCATTTTTTATACTGGCAAAATTGAGTCAGAAATGAAGTAAGATTGAATTGTTCAAGTCAAGTGGTACTGGCTCAGGGGAAAGAGAGAGAAGCTCACCACACATACAGAGACCATTGCTACAATGACACAAATATAATACTCATTTAACATGCACAACAAACAATATTCTTGTTTTATGTTGCTATAGGGACTAGTCCCTGAGAGTTTGAGGAAGAGTCTGTGTGTGTTTCGGATGCTTCTTGTAGCACACCCCCATTGGTTGGTCCTGTGCTTTGATCACCGCTTGCAGATTCGCCTGATGTCCCGTCACCAGGATCGTTCAGATGTGGTTTCTTGTCGACCAGCTCACAGTCGTCATCATCCTCGCCTTCTCCGTAGCGAGCACATCTCTTCTTTCTTCTGAGTGAAAACAAACACTCTCGTGAAAATCATTACACACTCTCAAAAAGTAAGTTAATATTACCAAGAAAACACACACACACACACAACATGATAAGAAAAACATTACTTCAATATTACACTCAACCGCATGATAATAATCTTGTGGCAGATAGTCTTCACTTGAGGAGAACATTCAGAATACACTATTATTTGATGCACGTGTAGTTTACCCATAGGTTTACTAGTAAGACTTCAGGGGAGTCTCCTAGGAACACAAAGCCCTACTCCTTTTGCAACTGAAATGATTGTTCAAAGTATACTGTGCAGTACTACATTTCAGATAAACACAATGCTGAAGAAAGACTGGCACGTGCTACAAGAAAAGCAATACAGGACAGGCTCCTTCATTCGCATCTCACAAGTACAAGTGCAGATGAGATAGAAGGTTATCCATTGTGAGGTGGGTGGGGACACGTGTACAGCGAGGTGGGTGGGGACACGTGTACAGCGAGGTGGGTGTGGATACGTGTATAGTGAGTCCCCACCAAACGGTACGTCTTTGTTCGTCTTGTGTCAAGGGCGGTTGGTTCAGAGGGGTTTCACTGTATGCGTGTACATAGGTGGGTGTGGTGCATAAAAAGGGGTGTGACATTAAGTAAGCCCACCTGCACGGCTGGCACCACATGTGTTGCTGCTCCATTCCATACCTCGCTCTGCACTTCTTCGCATTGGGGTCGATCTCTGTGGGACAAATCAACCATGAACTGTGAACAGTGGTTAACACACAACAGTTGTGCATGTGTGGTCAAATGAAAACTGGCAACACCCTGCAGTTGGTCATGTGATGTGTGTACAACTTGTTACAATGTGCTCAGGAAGTGTGCGACATGCTCCTACAAGTGTAACACCACCACTCACCGAGTTCTTCTTCCTTCATCGGCTTTCTTCTCTTCCGCTTCTTGTGGATGGCATAGTTGTCTCTGGCGCTCCATCCGGGATACAACTGCAGGTGCTTGGCTCTCTCCTGCCGGGCTAATTCATAGTACTTCTCTTGCTCTTCTTTTGTGAGAGCATGCCACTGTGGGTAGACCAGAGAAGAAAATGGCAACCAGTGAACACAAACTTAAACATCGTCTCAGTCTCTCTCCCACCCTCCCTCTCTCACACACACACACAAACACACACACACACACACACACACACACACACACACACGCACATGGTGCCTAAAGCCACACCACTGACAATCAACCATTGGAAGCCAACATGTGGTAATAGTCATTAACATTCACTTAACTGTCTCGGTTATTAAATAAGCTTGGCTGCATGCATTCATAGTATTCCCACACGCTTAGCACAACAAAACTTATCAGCTCACCTTCTTCCCCAGGATTTGGTTTATAGCTGCACTTTCTTTGAGTGAGCATTCCTTCATGACCTCAGCCCTCTTCTCCCTCATGAACAACATGAAAGCATTCAAAGGTTTCTTCACATGGGGTTTTTTCTTCTCTGGTGCAGGCTGATTTGCAGGCACCATTCCTTGCACTCCTGTCATGATGCCGCTCTGGTTGTTTAACATCTATAAAAACATGACCCGCAAAATGATACAACATTTGGTGTGTGCGACAGCAGGATAGAACAAATCGACGGTTTCCTGCCTAACACTATGTACACACCTGCTGCTGTATCTGAACGGGGACGTAAGGATTGCCCAGTACGTAAGGATAACCGGGAGTGGTTGGGACTACAGGTATGCCCGCGGGGTAGCTGGGATAGACAGCATTGGTTGACGTGGCACAGTAAGAACTGAAGGAAGGAGGGAAGGAGAGGATATAGACAAGTGATCCGCATTTGATAGAGTACTGGTAATAACATTTACCCACAAATAACTGACAGGAAGAGTAACCAAACAAGCAATACAAGTAGCATGGTCACACGCATACAATAGAACCTCCGTAATCTGACATTCTCTGATCTGACCTGCTTTAGATGTAGAGTTGTCATATCAAAGTATGCTATGAGTCACTCCATAATCTGACAACCTCTGTATCAGGTGCAACTTTGCTGCCCACAACAGATTGTCAGATTATAGAGGTTCCACTGTACACACACACACACACACACACACACACACACACACACACACACACACATACACACACACACATACACACACACACACACACACACACACACACACACACAGAGTGAATATCAGCAAAAGAACACAAAAAGTACATATGACTGCTACAGATACAGCACAGTACAGGAGTTGGAGTGTGCAGTGTGGCATCATGTTACCCCCTGAAGGTGTTCCATATCACATTACCACTTGGCACATTAGGAGTGAATGATGCACAAAACAAAACTGATGGTTCACTTAGAGATACAGTAGACCACATGAAGTATGCCACCCACGACAATAGAAGTAGAATGCATGCATATGATGGACGCCTCTCTAAGCTGCACATCAATGGACAATATTGCACTTGGTATTTGGACAAAAATGTAATACAATTGAAGCAGTACATAAGGATATGTGCATATTATTATAGATAATTATATACAGACACAAGGACACACACATACACACATACGTATGCACACACACAAATACACACATATGCACACGCAAATACACACATATGCACACACTTGTTGGTGGTAGGAATGGCTTCCATCTTCACTGGCATACTCTGTATACCCGGTATGGTGTAGACCTGAGCCATTGGAAGCATTCTCTTGCTGGGGTCAATAGCTTGGGGAGCTCCAAACACTGGCAACCTCCCTGGGATCAACGCACTGTTCACCTGTTGGAGAATAGCACTGCAGTGAACAACTGCTGACAGGTGTGTGTATTGTGTGCGTGTGTGTGTGTGTGTATGTGTGTGTGGACACAAATAGTAACCATCTCTTTACAGATTCATATTCAAATAAGGATTATTTCATCTGCTGACAGTCATTATTTTGCTCAGTAAAACTAATACTATGATTGCTCAATAAGATAATAATCTACTGGTTAATATTATGATAACTAGTAAATCAATTTAATGTAATATTCAAAATTCAAGAACCATATTAAAATGCGGGGTCGACAGGTGTGAACAAATTCCACCTTTGATGTATGATAAATCAAAGGAACTGTTTAGATCCAGTAACTTTTGATGTTGTGCCGACTCAAAGGCGCGCCGACCGCATCATAAGTAACGGGTCATGACCTCCGATTAACGCTTAGCACTCTACGTAGGAACTAGAACCGAGACGTACCTGGCCAAGAAGGAAAGTCTGTTGGTTTGCAGGGACCGTGGGAATGGCTGACACTGGATTAGGAAAGAAGAGAATGATATAATTCTAGTCTCTCTCCCCCCCTGCGACAACAAGTATGTACACGCAGACATAAACACGCACATTCGCTACAGAAACACTCACCAACATTAGCAGGGGGTGAGTGTACCGCCGTCTGCACGGAAAGTTGTAAACAAGGCTACGATAAATTGGATACAGAGTGGGAATTAGCTATATTACTGACTTTGCCTTTGTGAGTTTCCGCCTGTTGCTCCAAGTCTGACTTGATATCATTCAAGCTTTCGTCGACTTCGTTTATGTCCTCGTCCTCTTCTTCTTGGTACTCCTTTACTTCGTCGTCCGCGCCCAATTCTTGGGTGGTAGCTGTCCCCAATCCAGACATTGCACGGCTCTGTCAAAATTTAACACTGGAATAAAAACGAGGAAACCACAACAAGGATCCTCAAAGAATATCAAAGAAAAGCTATCCGAGCACAAGGCGATCGCGTACAATCGCAAACCTACATTTCGTTAACGGAATATTCTGGAAAATCGCTTAGCTTGGCTACAATCAATCTCCTAACTAAAGAGAAGGTAGCATCCACGGGAACCCCTTTCTGATAGCAACTGCGGTGAAAATCAAAGAGAAATGAACTGGCCCAGTCGTTTGATCTTTTGAAGTGTCAATGGCAACGTGACTGATTCTGTGGTTTCGACTAAATGATATTCATTGCCAACATAGCGGAAGTTAATTTCATTATATTCAGAGGTGTGTCATATCCGGTTTCCTAATAAGGGTTTCATTTGTCGACCTGTACCGTCCTCGCTTCTTGTTCGATGGTGCAGGTCGTTCGAAAATATCTGCTGACTTTCAACAGTGGAGATAGTTTTCAATGCTGAGATCCCCTAAATTTGTACGCTTCAGAGTCATTCTGAGAAAGATGGAGCTCCTGAACCAATCCAGTCATTTTGTTTCTAGTGCTCCTTAGCATTGCGGTATGTTGCGATAGCGTCGAGATTCGGCTGGGTTGCGGGTGGAGAACAGTATTTGACACAGGCAACTGGAAGCTTTGTGTTAGTTGTTACCAGTTATTTGCTTTTGTATCGTTTATCAATGTATCTTACTTTCTATAGAAAGGATAGCCAACAGATACCCGGTAGTTGACACTGGAGGAATCGTTGGTGATACACTTTGCTGATGTTAGGTGTCGTCGAGTCGGCCCCTATTGCATGCCATTCTCCTCTTTAGAGTAGATGTTTGAAGATATTTTTCAGTGCATTTTCAGGGCGCAGTACGAGTTACTCAGTAGAAATAGAAACCATTGATACCGTGGGCACAGTTCATTCATTGTGTGTTCTATTGCATGAATAGTGGAATTGAGAGAAGAATTGTCACAAGACGCTGCTTAGTGTTTCTTGGAGCCAGCGAGGCTGGGCAGTGTTCTAGAATGTACTGTGGTTTTCGATAAGGCCAAATTTGGTAGTGAGTGGGCGGTAGTTATGCAATTCTGTAAGTGGTCAATGGGAGGTAACTGTTCATACGTATAATTTGAGTATACGGTAGTGACGTTGGGCGCTTCGATTTGGAATCGTCCAATCGGCTCCTAGCAAGTCATATGACTTCCGGTAGTGGGCGGACGACAAGTATAAAACGGTGCCCCGTTGTCAACGCGTGGAACGCTTCTTCTTGGCAGGGGGAACTCTCTGAATGGAATCGACTAAATCCTCAATAACGGAGCCGTCAAATGGAGTAGGGTCGCCTTCAGTATCTTCTACAAATCCTTCGGAATGGTACGGCGGTAAAGTTGGGATAAAAATATTATCCTAGAGCTTGTTTGGGACAGCCTTCTTACGCAATAGTGTTGTCTGCTGTTATGCGTGCAGAAGATTCCTCCGTTGGCACCATTTTACTTGAGGCTTTGTTTTTCTTATTTCAGCACGAGTTTACCCCAGCCAGGACTGATAGTAAAATCAGAAGGAGTCAAAAATGTACCGAATATACATGATAGTCCACCCCGGCCAAACCACGTGCAACCAGTTGCTGTCTCGCAGCCTCTGTATAACGGCACGTCTTTCACCACCACTGTTGCTCAGAGTTCTTCCTCTGTGACGGTCACCTCGGTTCAAGACAGTTCTCTGCTTGGCAAGAGAGTCCGCAAATCCACCTCGAAATACGAGGAGTATGAGCATTCTCTTGTAAGTATAATTGCGCATTAACTAGGACATGCAAGTTTATTTCAGTGTGGTGCTCCACTAGAAGTCTCCACCTGAAAAGAAGCCTTCAATCCAAACCACTACAAATCAGCTGTTGTATGTGAAGAACAATATACTACGAGTACTGTGGAGGCATCAGTTTGGTTGGCCATTTCAAAAGCCAGTGGACCCTGTTGCACTGAATTTGCCAGTGAGTGAGGTGTCCGGAGTGTCATATGAGGTGCAGATGTGGTCACATCATCACATATGATGTGTTGAATCAAAGTGACCAAGTTGACCCTATTGCTTGCAGGATTATTACAAGGTGATCAAAAACCCAATGGACATGGGGACAATCAAGAAGAAGCTGGAAGACTTTGAGTACACATGTGCAAAGGAGTGCATCGATGATTTCAATGTTATGTTTTCAAATTGTTATCTATACAACAAACCAACTGATGTATGTTTCTCTTCATGATTTGAGGTTCACAATGTATTTTGTTGAGCTGTGTGTACTTCTGACACAGGATGTTGTTTACATGGCAAAGACACTTGAGAAAATCTTTGAACAGAAACTACAAGCCATGCCAGCAGAGGAGTGCGAGGTAGACCCTCACCAGAAGGGAAGGAAGAAGCCACCTAGAAAACAGAAAGGTATGTAATGTGAACTCATTGTTAAGTGCGTGACTTAATCCCCCTACATTCCATGTGTAGTCCCACCAGTAGCACTGTCCCCAGCTGTTGTAACGACAACAACTCTTGCTGACACAACGTCACCCTCTGATGCTCCACTTCAGCCCCAGCAGAGTACTTCAGGGCTTGTTGTACAACCGGAGACTGTCACATCGAAACCTGTACAGACTTTTGGGCAGCCAACGCCAAGTTCAAGTGTTATGACAACGACATCACCAATTCCCTCGGTACTCCCCTCACCTGCTATTAAGGTAGCTTTGCTATGCATATGAGCCAGTCATGTAGCTCTGACAGCTTTTCATTAATGCATACACAACAGTCAAAGAGGGGAGTGAAGCGTCAGGCTGACACGACAACGCCTTTGCAGGGAGACCATATCATGGAGATGGGCATTCCCAAGAGAAGGGAGTCAACACGGAAAGTCAAGAAGGCCAAACATGAGCTACCTGGAGAAAATAGTCTCACAGCTCCTGTAAGTGTGTCGTGTGTTTGAATTGAGCAGCCAACGCCAAGCTCACAAGAATATCTGATGGTGTTTGTCACTTATAGCGGAAGAAGGGAAAACTATCTGAACAGATAAAATACTGTCAAAGCATTTTGAAGGATTTACTTTCAAGAAAGCATCATGTATGTTTGGCAGCTCCTGAGATGTGTTGTGCTCTTCTGTGGTCTACTTATTATGTTCATATTTAGGCATACGCTTGGCCCTTCTACCACCCCGTGGATGCAGACACCCTCGGTTTGAAGGACTACCACACTATTATCAAGACTCCAATGGATCTCAGCACTGTGAAGGTGGGGATACCATAGCTTTATTTGTGAATGCAATCCTTCAATTTCTTTTTGTAATACAGAAAAAGATGGAGCTGCGCGAGTATGGCACAGCACAGGATTTTGCCTCTGACATACGGCTTATGTTTACCAACTGCTACAAGTACAATCCACCTGAGCATGATGTGGTGAAGATGGGGAGGAAGTTGCAGGAAGTATTTGAATATCGCTTTGCCAGGCTTCCCGAAGAGCCACCACCAAAATCCCTTTCCAGTATGTCACTATCTATTATGGAGTATGAGCTGATTAGGATGCATGCCTTTTATGAACACCCTCACCATCTGTTTTTTAGGTAAGAAAAGAGAAAAGAAGATTGCGTCCTCTGATTCTGAATCAGGTACTGAAGGAGACTCGGAACACTCTGATGCTAGTGAAGGAGAGGAAGACAGGGAGAACCAGCTACAGAAGCTGGAGCAGCAGTTGCGGACAGTCACAGAACACCTACAGGCCCTGAGGAAGCAGAAATCGGTCCCTGGTACAAAGAGTAAGAAGAGAAAGGAGAGTGGAGATGGTGAATTCAAACCTGTCACCAAACCTCCAAAAGCAAAAACAAAAAAGCCTTCTTTATCCAGAAGGTAGATTATCTTCTTGGGATTTCCCCTTTGCTGTCTGTATTGTGATGTAATGATAATTGTGGTCTTTCCTTAGGCACAGTCAAGTAGCTCAGGGGATGAAGAAGAAGCTTCCTAGTGGTTATGCCAGTAGTGACGATGATGACGTGAAGCCTATGTCGTATGATGAGAAGAGGCAGCTCAGCCTGGACATCAACAAGCTTCCAGGCGACAAGCTGGGGAAGGTGGTCCATATCATACAGTCCAGAGAACCCAGTCTGAAGGACACCAGCCCAGATGAAATAGAAATCGACTTTGAAACATTGAAGCCCTCCACTCTTCGTGAGCTTGATAAATATGTTAGTTCAATACTGAAGAAGCCCAAGCGACCAAGTAGTGAGTTAATCATAATATCCTTTTTGCGGTGTTGTGAGTGAAATTGTATCTTGCTCTTTTAGTTTCAACTAAAGGGAAGGATCCGTCTGTGGAAGCTGCCAAGAAGAAGGCTGAAATAGAAAAGAGACTACAGGTATGAGATTCTCTTGTGCACACACTTCCTTTCACCTGGCTCACCTACGTACCATGTGTGCTCCCAATTTTTCCTTAGGATATGCAGGGTATGCTAGGAGGCAGTGCTAGCAAAGCAAAGACACCTGGGAAAGGGGAAACACCTGGAGGTGGTCTGTTTGAGAGCCAAACTACGCGATTGAGTGAGAGCAGCTCCAGTAGTTCGGAGGACTCAGATGATGAGACATCCAGCTCGGGCTCTGGCTCCAGCACATCCTCCAGTGATGATGAACAAGGTAAACACAAGAAGACATCTCAAGGTCATTAACACTTGACAGCATTATGCTATTACAGTTTCTGCAAAATCATTATTTATTGTTTGATTATTGTGTGTCAGTTTTTAACCCATACAGAACTAATGCACTCCACATTAGTTGACCTGTGTCTGTGTGTGATCGTGTATTCGCCTTTGTAAAGTGCTGTTTGTCTGCGCCATTGTCATTGATTCCTGTTGAATGTTTTCAGCGGTTAAGTGATATCCTTCGTATGCATGCACGTAGTCTCAGCTGAGCTTGCTCACGTGGTATGCTTTTTTCCATGGTCTAACATTGGTGGCACGTGCACACTGCACGCACACAGCTTGAGATGATTCCTGGATCATGTGTGTTCTTTGCCACTTCTGTAGATCATGGAAAAAAGGTTATACCAGGCAGACCCTCATCGGAGCCAAAAGTAAGTATATACAAACACTTCAATCGTATCAGATTAATGAATGACAAGATTAAAATTTTTATGCTTTATGTTTATAAACACTTCATGTAAACATCTGCTGATGTGTTACAAAATGACCTGAAAAATTGAGGGAGCCATGATTTCTGTGTGTGTGTGTGTGTGTGTGTGTGTGTGTGTGTGTGTGTGTGTGTGTGTGTGTGAAATAACTCAATTGATCAAGCTTTTGCACAGCATGGAGCAAGTGTGTGTGGCTTTGTTAATAATTTGGTGCAGTAGTGCCAAAGCTCCACTGAAGTGCATGGCTAGTAGATGTATAATGTCAATCTACAATATCTACCTACTTATGCAAATGCACACATACATTTTGGCTTGGAAAAGTCGAGTAAAGGGTAGTTGTGTACGCGAGGACGCATGTACACTGGGACAGTGGTTTCCCGAATGCACACACAGCATGAGATGGTGCTGCCCCAAGCATAAGCACAACAGTGTGCACAGCACTGGATGTGTGCGCATACGTGCACAGGACAAGATGTGTATGCATACATGGAATGTAGTATTATATCAAACTACAAAGTAAAATGATCTATAAGAAATACTTGTTCCTATTCTTGGTGTCATGATGTCATCAGTGCGTACAGTCACGTGTGTGTTCATACCAGGGTAGGCCAAGTGGGAGATTGGAACTTGTATGGCTGCTTTTGCTGACTAGTGCTGGTGGATGATGCAATGCCCAGGAGTGTTGTGCAGTGTGTGTGTATGTGTATTCTGGGGCATATCCTAGTGAGAGTGTAGCGTGCTGACAGTGCAGACTCTTGCTAAGCCTGTGAACATGCTCTAGTGGTGCCAGTCAGTGACATAATGGCTCTTTAGGACTGTTTTTGTGCTCCGACCTCTCTTCTACTTTTCTCCCTCCCTTTCACTCACTCTCCCACTCTCCCTTCCTCCCTCTCTCCCCTCCTTCCTCCCTCTCCCCTCCTTCCTCCCACTCTCCCCTCCTTCCTCCCACTCTCCCTTCCTCCCTCCCTCTCTACCACCCTCCCACTCCCCTTCCTCCCTCCCTCTCTACCGCCCTCCCACTCTCGCTTCTTCCCTCCCTCTCTACCACCCTCCCACTCTCCCCCTCTCTACCACCCTCCCACTCTCCCTTCCTCCCTCCCTCTCTACCACCCTCCCACTCTCCCCTCCTCCCGCCCTCTCTACCGCCCTCCCACTCTCCCTTCCTCCCTCCCTCTCTACCACCCTCCCACTCTCCCCTCCTCCCTCCCTCTCTACCACCCTCCCACTCCACCCTCATTCCTCCCACTCTCCCTTCCTCCCTCCCTCTCTACCACCCTCCCACTCTCCCCTTCTCCCTCCCTCTCTACCACCCTCCCACTCTCCTTTCCTCCCTCCCTCTCTACCACCCTCCCACTCTCCCCTCCTCCCGCCCTCTCTACCACCCTCCCACTCTCCTGCTCTCCCACTCTCCCATGGTCATTCACTCTCTTGCACACCTCCTCTTTCTTCATCCTCTGTGTGTATGTGTTGATACCATCATTCTACTGTTTTGCGTTCTTCTCAATCTCAGCCTAAACCAACGTTGGGTCTACAGCACACGTCTGCTTCCAGCATCATTGGTGAGTGTCACATGACTGTCACATGCTATTGTACATAATATGTACCTAGCAACACTGATTGCCCTGTTGCACCACTTAATCTGTGGTCAGTCCGTGCTAATCCTGTACCTGTAGTCGGGTGTATTCAGCATTTTCCCCGATCATTCGTATGTGTCCAACTACCTGAATATGGTTTCTTCAGTGTCACTACTAATTGCTGGGTAATTTAATTCACAAGGAACTCATTATGCAATGATTTGTGACAATTGAACCTGTTTGTTGTGTTCCAAGGTATGGGAAGACAGCCCTCGCATCCTATGGGAGCAGCTGGTTCGCCAAAACAACCAATGAAACCGTCTCCTCTAGTCACTGAAGTGAAGAGCAAAGCGTCGTCACAGGTGTGTGTGTGTGTGTGGGTGGGTGTACAGTGGAACCCACTTAACACGAACTCGCTTAAGATGAAATATCGCTTAACACATAATATTTTTCAAGTCCCAAGTATCATTATATGCACAGCAGTACTAAAATATACGCATAACACGAAAATTTGTTTAACACGAAAGAATATTCTGACCTTAACAAGTATTGTTATGCTTAAAGCGAAAAATAGTAGCTACCTACCATCAAGCCAACAGAGGTACGTAGCTGTTTTCGGTTGAAATAAGAGCCAAATTCGGCCAAAATATCGACAAACTGATCACACCAATTCTCTTGACGCCATTTTTTGTTGTTACTAGAAATAGAACAAACCCCTATACCCTTGTACTAGCCATAGATAACTATGTGGAAACACAGAAATTGGGTTAATTCAATGTAAACTAAAATTAAAAGTCCATAAAGTAGAAGTTTAAGGGTTTGTACTTGCATACACAGGCTCAGTGTGACCCACTGGTGTGATGCCATGTCAGAAATTTTACCTCAATAGAAAAAACAAAACTGTGTACGCCACTGACAACCATATAATTTGTATTAACAATCAGCTTCTTTTAACATGAAATTTGAAAGTGGTCCCTCAAATTTCGTGTTAAGTGGGTTCCACTGTATGTTGCATCTGTATTCTTTTGTGCAAGTAAACGTGTGCTTGTGCGTGTGGAGTTTACATGGGTGTATATGTGTTTACCTCTCTCTGTGCACAGCCAACCTCTCCAGACTTTCAGCCTCCCAAACCCATTCCATCCTCAAATGAGAGTTTCAGAATGTTTCAACAGCAAGCATTGGAGAAAGAGAAGCAAGTGAGGAGTTGTGTATTGATGTATTCACAATGCTGGCAACAGTAGTTGAACTTAAAAGGTGGTTATTTTTGTTTAGGAACAGATAAAGCGTGAAATGGAGGAGCAGAGAAGGGAGCAGAAGAGACAGGTTGAACTGGAACAGCAGAGAAAGATGGCGGCGAAAGCTAGGTAGTACTTTTTGACATGTTCACATACATGCAGACTTGCATGTGCATGTGCACACACACAAACACACACACACACACACACACACACACGTACACACGCACACACGCACACATGCACACATGCACACATTCACACATACACACATGCATACACGCACACATACACACATGCACACACACACACACACACACACACACACACACACACACACACACACACACACACACACACACACACACACACACACACACGTACACACGCACACACGCACACATGCACACATGCACACATTCACACATGCACACACACACACACACACGCACACATGCACACATGCACACATTCACACATACACACATGCACACACACACACACACATACATAGGCACATAGACACTTTCAAGTGTTCCATTGTCAGAAATTGCATTATGCATGATGGTGTGTGATGAATACTCTCAATTCAATTCTAGAGAAATACTCAAAGCAGAAAATGCTGTCAAGCGTAAGAAGGAAGAAGAGGAGAATCTTTTGAAGGTAAAATCGGAGGAGGAAAGAGAAGCAGAACGGAGGAGAGAGCAAGAGGAGCGTGAAAAGAAGGCGGTAAGTTAACCAACCAACACCTGTGTGTGGTGTGTGTGTGTGTGTGTGTGTGCGTGCGTGTGTGTGTGCGTGCGTGTGTCTGTGTGTGTGTGTGTGTGTGTGTGTGTGTGTGTGTGTGTGTGTGTGTGTGTGTGTGTGTGTGTACCTGGCCAAGCATACCCTTGTGTGTGTGTGTGTGTGTGTGTGTGTGTGTGTGTGTGTGTGTGTGTGTGTGTGTGTGTGTGTGTGTGTGTGTGTGCGCCTGCCTGGCCAAGCATACCCTTGTGTGTGTGCTATGTGTGCTGTCCCTCCCTTACATTGTGAGGGGTCACTACTACTGGTGTGTGTGTCTGTTGGAATCACACAGAAGGAGAATGCCGTAGATTTCACCTTGGAGAGCGATCTCATGTCACAGTTTGAGAAGAACTATTTAATGTGAACTCAGATGAAGAAATTGGGGGGGGGGGGGGGCAAAGGGATTCAACTTTTGATTTTTTTAACCTGTCTTTGATTTACATTCGTAGACCATCTTTCTTTGCTGTGTGTGCACCAGCAGCTGACTCTGTTTGTTGTGTTTCTGATCTTATTTATCTGTCTGTCATAGTTGCTGGCAGTCTTTGTTTTAGTGTGTTGTTCGGTTGGGTTTAGTGTGTGTTGCTGTTGTGTTTTCTCAAACGATGGGTTAATATTGAATTATTGTTTAACACGTGGACAATGAAATTCAGTGGAAGTTCTCTACAACGGACACTTCCATTGGGAACTGAGAATGGTTTGTTATGCAAGGCTTCCACTATAGTACTCAGAGGCTATTCTACATGCTTAGCAATCGATTTAAGATTCACGAATTAAAAGCAGTTATAGAGACTTTTGCTATTAGGGCCAGGAGTGTGATATAGGATAATTCTATTTAATAATACACTTCGCATGGTCCCTTATCATCTTCACTGTGATATATGTATATAATATATATATATATATACGTATATATGTAATCCAATGATTTATGGACAACAATTAAATATAATTGTTATCTGTGCAGTGGTTGAAATATGGCCTCATGATCAGAATATGCATTGCAGGTGTGGATGAGAGCTAATGTTAACTGGACACTTCAATTGGTGCTGTGGTCCATTGCGATGCTTGATCCAATTCTCTGTAATGCATGCTGGGCTGACATACACAATTGATGAAAAAATTGTATTATTTAATTTTATATTATACAAACACAATACACCACATAAAGGTACAATAAAATTAATAAAATACAATCAATTGTAATTATATTGTGAAATTTGATACAAGTTTCTATATCTGTACATGTACACATCAATGAATCAAATCTAGAACACTATACAAATACAAAAAAACAAGCTCTGTGGATTAAACTTACATAATTATGTATAATTTTGATGGATTTGTGAAATAACTGTCTCATGAATGTCATACTATGTGACAGTCACATGATGCTCACATGATGGCACAATCTTTCTTGTTGCTCTGAGGTTCAGACAACACAGCTTCTGCCATTGCTTCTTCCACTTGTTCCAGACTGTCAACATCAGTCTCACCCCTAAAAAGAGGAAGTAACATCACAGGAAGTACCAATTCAGGAAGTAACATCACAGGAAGTACCAATTCAGGAAGCAACATCACAGAAAATACTACATAATATGCACAGTTCATCACAAGAAGTACTAAATATGCATAATACAGGACGTTACACGGGATGTATTTATTTGTGCAGGAAGCAATACAGGATGTATTAGTGCTGGAAGCAACAATACAGGAAATAAAATTACAGGAAGCTATCATACTACAGCCCAATGCCTTGTGATCAGCTACTGGTGAGTCAGTCGCACATGTACGTACTAACATTCTACGCACTTAGACAATTTGCTAGCATTATAAAAATTAAAATGGCATTGCCATACTCTGCAACATATGGCAGGTCATGTCACGAGGTGGGCCAAATTTAAAGCAACTGTAAAGTTAATGTGGCCTAGTATCCACAACTAAAAGCTAAATCCACACATCAAAGATCAATCATTTTGAAAACAAAACACCCATAATAGAATAACTTGTCCTTGGTATCTATGGCAACAAACACGCCCGTATCACTAAGTGCCTTACATGACTTCATGCGCTAGTTTCCTTTGCTCCAACTTGTCTCTGGCGTTCACCAACTCCATCAGTTCCCCAATCAATTCTTCTTCTCGCTTCTTTTGCTCCTGTGTCTTCTGATAATCTATCACAGAATGTAAAGATGATATGTCTGCTACGTTGTAGTGGGCAGCTACTCAATTTTGATGCTTTTTGGGCCGCCGGAAGGCGGCCCCTATATTATTTTTACTTTGACCGGAAGTGTCCGTAACGTCCGTAACGATGTGTATATATATATATATATATATATATATATGTCAACAACATGGTGGACGCTAAGGCAGTACCCAATTCTCGCCTATAATTCGACGAAATAGGAACGTTTGCTCCTCATTTAATCAGCGAAGGGTCTTTTGGAGTAGAATAGATCTTCGAAATGTTAGTTTCGTGAATAACGACAACTTCCAAGCGATTCGAGTTTCCAGGGCCGTGGGCGGCCCACGAGTTTTTTAAACTCGAATCGCTTGTTAACAAAAGCATGCACATATATATACACACACAAACATAATCAGCACTCCACACACACACACACACACACACACACACACACACACACACACACACACACACACACACACACATACACACACACACCTTCAATTCCTTCTGATTTTTTCAACTCTCTCTTCACTTCATATTCCCTTCTCTCTATTCTCTCCTCCTCATGCCTTGAGAGAATGAAAGACAGACAGAGAACATCAGTGACAGGTACACAACATACAAATAAGGAAATGAACATAACAATGTAGACAACAACATGGAAAACAACACGCATAACAGAGAGAACAAAATACTTACATATCATATGTAACACATACCAAAATGTGGAAAAAAAAACCATGACTTTAGGCAAGATAAAAACATGACTTCAGCATATTCGTACACATAACAACATGCAGATGAACACATGTGTGCGCATATAAACCACAAAATAAGCAACAGTAACCACAAGTGCACTGGTGAGATACCCTTCTCTCTACTCACAAGATGTGGATTTTTGTTCTTTCTTGCATCAGTTCGTTCTTCCTCTTCAGCAGACCCAACCACTCGTTGGTGAGCTCCTTCACTCTTGCTCTGTTAGCTGAGTGTGGGGGAGTAGTTACCATGGTAACACAACGGCCACATCAAGGAGGCAATGAAATACATATAAGAGACAACAAAAATTTATTATGTACACAAAGTAGAGATGGAGTGAGGAGTGTGTACTAGTCTGTGTACTGTACATGAGCTAGGGACAGAGTGAGGAGTGTGTACTAGTCTGTGTACTGTACATGAGGTAGGGACAGAGTGAGGAGTGTGTACTAGTCTGTGTACTGTACATGAGGTAGAGACAGAGTGAGGAGTATGTACTAGTCTGTGTAATGTATCACACACACACAGCTGGCCAACATACTTCTCCTTCTGGCATTGTTTAGGTCAATTTGTACCAGTTCTCCTGCTTTCTCAGCTTCCTGGATCTCCTTGTTGATGCTCTCCAGCTTCTCCTGGTGATATTCCACTTTCGTCCTCAGCCTATTGTCATCCTGACATCAGGAACAGAGAACAGTTGAGTCGTGCATGTGTGTGCATGTGTGTGCATGTGTGTGTATGTGTGTGTGTGTGTGTGTGTGTGTGTGTGTGTGTGTGTGTGTGTGTGTGTGTGTGTGTGTGTGTGTGTGTGTGTGTGTGTGTGTGTGTGTGTGTGTGTGTGTGTGTGTGTGTGTGTTTACATGCATACTTCAGTATCTTCCACTTGGCTAGAATCCTGTTCATTTTCCTACATCGAGGTAAAAGGTAGATTTGACAATACTGCTCAATGTGGAATATAGTATAGTATGGAACATCGCACTAAATATTACATTCACTGTCCTGTACACTCACACCTACAGACACACCCACCCACCCACTCACAGTATGATACACCCACACACCCACACACACCTCTGCAATGGGTGGAGAGAGCTGATCCCTGAACGTGTCCTCCTGCACTCCCTTTAAAAGACCTCTTGTCAGTGATCCTTTCTTCATTGCAAGATCTTCCACACATTCTTCCTTGTACGATGCTTCCAGTTCCCTGACAATGTTGGCTTCACTGGACGTCTTGGGAGGCTGACTAGCGACATTCAGCGCTGAAAGAGAAGGGGTGACATCTGATAGGCCTTTGGCTGTCAGCTGTTTGGGTCCACCCTGTTGACGACGTCGCCGTGACGTTGGCGGACTCTGGTCTGACAGTAAATCAACTGAGCCTACTTTCTTGAGTCGAGTGTCAGTTTTCAGTGCTTCCTCACTTCTGGGCACCTCAGCAGTGGCTGGCCTTTCAAACGGCTCTTCAGCTGAGTCAGATTCATGTCTTGGTTGAGGCAGCAGTCTGCGAACTGGGAGACTTTCAAACTCTTCAAGAAGCACTGTGTCAACAGACCCCTTCCTTCTTTCCTTTGTAGGACGAGGTGGTGCTTTACGGCTTTCAGTCCCAGGGGAATTGGACACCTGGTTGCTAGCTTCCCCTTTTGTCTTGACAACTTCTTGTGTAATCCCATTAATAAAAGGAAGTGAAGCCGACCGATTCCGCGGTGAAGTAACAGGAAGTGAGGGTAACTTCCTCTTTTTATCTGACGGAAGACCAGGGAGAGACCTCTTTGGTGAATTAGCAACAGCTGGGGAAGAGACGGGTTTTCTTCTCTCCTCTGGAGTTGACCTTGATGTGGTCACTCTTGAGTGGTTGGTGGGCTCAACAGTTTCCTGACCATTCTCTGGAACAACTGACAGACCACCTTCTGCTTGCCGAACTTCTTCAAGGTTTATGTCACTGAGGGAAATCTTATTGGCACTTGGAGGGGACCCTATTCCAGTTGACTCGGAACCGTCAGAGAAGACATCTTTATCTGAACTTGGATTATTCAGTACTGTAGACACCACTGCAGCCTTACCAGACGAGGAACCTTCTGATACACTTTTCTGTTTTTCATCTGTTTGTGGAGGGACTTTCCCTTCTTCTAGATCACCTGAGGGGGTGGGGCTAAATGGGATATCTGATACCTTCACCACAACATTGTCCTCGTCAGAGCTGTCGCCATCATCATCGACAACATTCCCATACATACTACACTGACGTCTGCCGAACATTGGAGATGCTGAGTACTGCTCAATGATAATCCCATCGGGGGAGGAGTTAGGTTGCCGTGGTGACTTGATCTCATTCTGATTGTTTGAAACAGTTTCCATTGTTGAGCTATTTCCGTTAACATGTACATCCACTTTGGGTGAGTCATGCCTGTTAAACAAGGGACTTGTTTTAATGGGTGCACTTGCCTTTGAGAGCTGAGGTGAGTACTGCCGCCGCACACCTGGAGGTGTTAGCTCGTACCTCACCGAGCGGTTGACGTCTCCGTTGGAGATTGAAGGCCTTCGTACTGGGAGTGGGGGGAGGGTCTGTGGCATCCCATTGTCGAGGTGCACAAACAACTGGTATACAAAGCCTGCAATCACTTCCGGGTTTGGGAGAGCAGTGGAGTCCATTTGTTCCGGTTTGATAGGACACGGTATACTCAGACTACGACAGAGTTCTCTGACCTAGTGAAGAGAAGAGGATGCTGTGTGTGTGTGTGTGTGTGTGTGTGTGTGTGTGTGTGTGTGTGTGTGTGTGTGTATGTATGTATGTGTGTGTGTGTGTGTGTGTGTGTGTGTGTGTGTGTGTGTGTGTGTGTGTGTGTGTGTAAGTGTGTGTGTGTGTGTGTGTGTGTGAGTGTGAGTGTGTGTGTGAGTGTGCGTGTGAGTGTGTGTGTGAGTGTGTGTGTGTGTGTGTGTGTGTGTGTGTGTGTGTGTGTGTTGTGTATGCAAGTATCCTATAATAGATCAGTGATAATAGATATATTTTCTATTATCTATGAATAGACCACACTGTATGTATGTACAGAGATGCGTATGTACTTATCTAGCCACCGAGTAGAAAACTTACAAGAGAATTGTTATCTCGAATGTTGAGAGGGGATAGCGAAGCAAAATCACTGCATAGGTAGGAGAGATAAGGAGCAAACTTAGAAGTGCACTACTCTCAATAGCATTCACTAGTGGTACTTCGCATGCAAACTCGGCACACACAGCACACACAGCACACAGAGCACACACAGCACACAGAGCACACACAGCACACACAGCACACACAGAGCACACACAGCACATACAGTACACACAGCACACACAGCACACAGAGCACACACAGCACACACAGCACACACAGCACACAGAGCACACACAGCACACACAGCACACACAGAGCACACACAGCACATACAGTACACACAGTACATACAGCACACACAGCACACACAGTACATACAGCACACACAGCACACCCAATAGAAAAAAAATTCAAAACTTGTGTAAGCATAGACACAGTATAAAGGCACCCACGCATACTCACACAAGCACATACAAATGTACAGTCATAAGCACACACACACACACACACACACACACACACACACACACACACACACACACACACACACACACACACACACACACACAAACACACACACACACACACACAAACACACAAACACAAACACACACAAGCACACACAAGCACATGCATACCCACACACCCTAGTATACTCACACAAGCACACACACACACACAAGCACACACACAAGCACATGCACACCCACACAAGCAAAAGCACACCCACAAAAGCACACTCACACAAGCTCAGGCTTGAAATGATGAATGATTGCCAGAAACCCCATCCCATTTCTCCATGATGTGGACAGGTTAACCAACTTCACATTCCGATAGTCCTTAGTAACAGACTCCGCCCACACTACCATAAACCAAACAACAGTTCATCATATATCAGACTACACGGCTACTTGTGTAAGACTCCACTGTTTGCAGGCAAGCATACAGAATATGTACACAGTGTGTCACATTGTGTAATACGTACGTATATTGTGTAAGTGTGTACACGTACATGAGTATCACGACATGTACGTACGTATGTGTGTTAGAGTACATACATACATACTTGCAAAGTACATGTTTGCATGCATGTGTGTATGTATTCTAGTCATATTTTGACCTTTGGAGGCAGGCTGTAAAAGAAACACACACACACACACACACACACACACACACACACACACACACACACACACACACACACACACACACACAAACAGTATAGCATGTTCTAAGGAAACTTACAAAGAACTTGCTCTTGTTCCACTTCACTTGGGAGAGGAATCTGAAGGGAAATGGCAAGTATTAAAAAAAAAATCTCCCCGCACCAAGTGTTGGACAAGAGATGACTACAACTAGTCCTTTCCAATCTCAAAAGAAGCTCTTGAATTCCATACACCCACCCACCTAAATATTGTCATGAATAATCAGAAATACTATCTAACTGCCTTTTTAGACTATGATATCATCAGTTGGGAAATACCCTATGTCAAGAATAGATGACATCATAGTCTGAAAAAAGGTTGCAAATACCCTCTAGTGGGTATTTTTGAGGGGTAATAAAATGTGGTCTGCATGGTAGGAAAGGGGACTATGAACATTTACTCACAAAGTTAGTATTACTGCAAGTTTTAATGTCCTTTTGGCATGAACCACGATTTTTTTACCATGAATAATCCAAATTTTTAGCATCCACAAAAAATACTCTCTATGTGGTAGAAGTCTGAACTGTACAAGGCTAACACAACACACAACTAGGCTTCACATGACCCATATCACCCCCCCCCCCCCCCCCCCCGTGACGGTGGACACTCACGTAAGGAGATGGAGAGCAAGGACTGTTAAAGGAGTGAGCGAGATCATCTCTGGATCCTCCGTGATCACTCACGTCGTCCTCCAAGTCATCGACATCGTCTGATACACCAGAGAAGCTTCTCATGCTTGACAAACTGAGCATGTCTTCATCTCTGCACGGCACAGGTGAAAGGAAGGGGTCACATGACAATGAACTTCCATAAACATTGACACGTCTTTGATTAACATTTCTTCACAGGCAATACTCACATACATCTTTTTTGTGAGTGAAGGATCTAAAGTTCATTTATTGCAAGCGTCACAAGTAAAACAGCTAAAGACACATACGAATCTGAGGCTTTTGCAAGTATATGAAAATTCACAATGAAGAAGTATGTACCATGCACCGTACTTTACGGAGTACAAGTCGCACCTCTGTATAATTTGCAGCCTGGTTTTGAACAGCATTATCATTTCATCAGCCATAATGAACTATTCAGTGCATAAGTCCATGTTTCAACAGTGCAATTTAGGCATCAAAACGGTCACTTATACCCCACAAGATACAGTGTGTATGCATGCATACTGCATGTATGCTCGATGAGTAGCTGCCCAGTGTGCCTGCATATGCATAGTGTACATTTGTACGTATGATATGTAGCAAGGTGGCTCACAGGAGTACATACAAGGTGGTTCACAGGAGTACATACAAGGTGGCTCACAGGAGTACATACAATATGTAGCAAGGTGGCTCACAGGAGTACATACGATATGTAGCAAGGTGGCTCACAGGAGTACATACAAGGTGGCTCACAGGAGTATTCAACCAGACATTGGTCGCACAGAAGTTGAACATGATGTATTAAGTGATCAGTGAAAGAAGAAAACGAAGAGTGGAACGACTCACGTTGCTTTGCCTTCCTTGATGAGTTCACAGACCATTCCAACGTCAAGAGTCACACTACCAATCTTCTTCGAGACAGGTTTCAGGTCCAGCGTGATGCGAGTGTCCACCGAAAGGTCTGTGTACTGTGCCATATTCACTGCCCCTTTGGCCAGGATCTTCTTTTTGCCATTTTTGTCCTTGTTAATTGCAATAAAATCCCACTCCTTCGATTCAAATCGGGGAGACTTGCTATCCTGCATGAGTGGTAAAAAAAAACACCAAAAAGTGTCACTGCCTGGGTTCGAACCAGGGACCTTGTGCGTGTGAGGCACACGTGATAGCCACTACACCACAGTGACTGCTACACTGAGGGTCCTCATATTGCTACAATTGTAGGCATTGCCTCTGCAAGTGACCACAGCACTATTTTCGAGTGTTCAGTACCAAAAGTGCTGCACTTTAGGATTAATGTGGGGGTGAGGAACAACGCGTCAGTGAACTAAGGGGTTCCGATCATGGCAAACTAGGACTATCATCAATGAAAGGATGAGGCGAGAGGGAGAAGAAAAGTCCAGCAATGGAGACAAATAACCCCTTCCCCTGTGTAACCCTGACTGGCATGTGTTACAACACTACCTCACCTTATAGAAAGTAACCGTGAAGTCCATTGGCTCTTCTTCCGGCCAAACAATCTCTCCTCGAAGGCTGTTAATGACAGATGGCTCCCATGGTCTGGACTGGTGTTATTGGGTGCAGAGGTGGAGGGAGAGAGAGAGCAGAATAGAAAAGGAAGAGAGAGACAAAGAGAGAAAGAGAAGGGGAGGGAGAGAGAAAGAGAGAAGGATAGAAATAGAGAGAAGAAGGTAATCAACAAATGCACATGGGGACTCAGAGGACATGACAATGGAACCCTCAACTAACACCACATCAAACCTGCACTAGACCAGAATACAGCATCTATGGTCAGAATAACCCAATAAACGCACACAACAAAGAGAGAAAACCCACAAAACCAACCCTGCGGAAATCTGCAAAACCACTCCACACAAATATTATTACATTTCTAAGTTGCATAAGTTAGTTTTCTGCACGCGTACTTGCAGTAGGGAGTCTAGAGACTCACTAAACTGGGAGCCTATCGTACGTACATGTGTATCCAACCATACATTAGACCTGTGTGATAATGTCAATTCATTGATTATCGCTATGGAAACATATTGTGAAAATGACAAAGCATTCAATTTATCGTGATCAGCCGGGTGGGGGTGCGGGGGACAGATGCCTCCTCCCGCCCCCTCAATCCCAAAACGTACTCCTGCACGCTGAGCCTGCAATGTACGTACACAGACTGCATCTGAGGTGTGCGAGCAAAACATCTACACATGTTAATACATATGTACATACGTACACATGTACATAGAGTATATACATACAACATACACACTGTAGTTTTGCTCTCATGGCACATTGGG
>CAUJGJ010000195.1:844637-887137 GCA_963170055.1 Halisarca cf. caerulea | reverse complement strand
TATATTATCATAGGTAGGTCTTTGTCCCAAAGATTGCTTTGTTCGAGGACTCCAATGTAGCTATATTTATCGTGTCCTACCTCGGTTATATTTTCTGTTTTTATTCTTGTAGGCGACATGGGAGTGGGTAAGTCCTGCCTTCTCCATCAGTTCACGGAACGAAAATGTGAGTAGTGTACTCCGTTTTGCTGTGTCTAAGTGGTAGTGGTTTGTTTTACCTTGTACATACTAGCGTATTATAACACAAATTGGTTCCATGATGTGTGTGTGTGTGTGTGTGTGTGTGTGTGTAGTCAGAGATGATCCCAAACTTGTGTTTAGAAATGCATCTTATCCAACCCTTGTACGCTGTATGAGAGTGTCCTAAGATGCAAATGCCCAGTGGATTATAATCCCATGGGCCAGTGGTAAGAGGCTTAAAGATTTTTGGAATGTAATGTTCAAATATCTTTAATCATAATACAATGATGTAAGAATATAAAGCCAATGAGGTCACGTAGCATGGATGTTGCTCTATGGCATCCTTCAGTTATGGCGGATTGTCCTCATACCATTGGAGTTGAGTTTGGAACAAGAATTGTGGAAGTGGCCGGACAAAAGGTTAAACTTCAGATTTGGGATACTGCGGGTCAGGAGAGATTCAGGTGTGTGTGTGTGTGTGTGTGTGTGTGTGTGTGTGTGTGTGTGTGTGTGTGTGTGTGTGTGTGTACATGTATGTGTGTGTGTGTGTGTGTGTGTGTGTATGTGTGTGTGTGTGTGTACGTGCATGTATGTGTATGTGTGTGTGTGTATGTGTGTGGTGTGCGCTCGCATGTGTGCGTGCATAGACCCTCTAAACTACGTAGTTTAGAATGTCTATTATGCGTGGGTGTGTACATATGTATGCATGAGTGTAGCGCATACATTGGGTATGTAACATACGTATGTATGTGTGTTTGTGGCACATGTGTACTACCCAAGTCTGCTATTGTCTTGTGTCTACTACCGCATTCAACCCCTTCAGGGCGGTGACAAGAAGTTACTACAGAGGGGCTGCTGGAGCCCTCATGGTGTACGACGTCACCAGACGCAGCACATACAACCACTTAAGTAGTTGGCTTACAGATGCTCGGAATCTCACTAATCCTAACACAGTCAGTGCCTGAAAGAACACATGAAAGTCACATGCCAGTCACATGATCGTCGACATGTGTTTCTCATTTGTTAGGTGATATTCATGATTGGAAACAAGTCTGACTTGGAGTCTCAAGTGAGTGGACACTGTGTGGGGAGAAGGAGGTAAATGTGTACATATGTACAGTGTTAACTTTGGATGTGTGTCCTTTGCAGAGAGATGTCACATATGAAGAAGCAAAGAAATTTGCTGAGGAAAATGGACTTCTGTTCATGGAAACAAGTGCAAAAACGTAAGTTAGCAGGAGAGTCATTTATAACTTGCTTCCACTGTGTTGCTGTGTGTGCCCAGATGTACGTATGTGCTTGTACATATGTCTATGTGGACTGTGTGTGTGCATGTTTGTTATTAAACACACACGTCAGGTTATCCAAAACATGGATGCTGGGAAAAGCTGTAATTTCTAAATACATACAATGCGATGAACAAATTCATACATACAGTGAGACCTCATTTATCCACACCTCAAATATCCGGTTCCCTCACCTATTGCAGTAGTTTTTACTGGAACAAATCTGCAACAATCCTACTGTACACTATACTACTGCTCCCTCATTTATCCAGTTCTCTCACTTTATCCGCCATTTCATCCAGAACAGATGTGTGCGGATGAGTGAGCTCTGACTGCATACTTGTATACTGCTATGAAGGTTTAACTCATTGTAGAGCATTCAGTATTAAAATGGAGGATTTTTGCTGTCCTTGGGACTTGTACTTACAAGATTCCTTTGCATTTTGTAAAGATAACATTGTGATATGACATCAAGACAGTGTGCTGAAGTGTCACACAAATGTATGCTGTGATTGAGCGTGGGCGTTAAGTATCTGCATACTGTGTAGGTACTAACTTTTACGAGACTTTATTTTAGTGAATTTCCCAAATGAGCCTGCATTTGTGAAAATTCAGTTGCACATATTTGGTAAGACGCGTAGTCTGTTTGTCTAATATATAGGAGGGACTGGTCCATTCGCGAAAATATAATTGTAAATTACAGCCAAGTTCTTGATTCACAAAATATACTCCCTGTGAGAATTGGCACCTGTACAGTATATGGTCTCAATAATAGTTCTCTGCCTCTTTGGTAAGCATCCTTATCACTTGTCGTTCACGGTGATCCCACTACACTCGAGTGCTAATGTTTGTTCTCTTATCCCATCAGAGGTGACAATGTAGATGAAGTGTTCATTGACACAACTAAGAAGATTTATCAGAACATACAAGACGGGAGGTGAGCTGATTTGTGACGTACATGTGTACATGTATGCACACACACACGCACACACGCGCACACACACACACACACACACACACACACGGACGGACGGACGGACGGACGGACAGACGGACGGACGGATGGAAGGACACACACACACACACACATGCACACACACATGGACACGGACAGACACACACACACACACACACACACACACACACACACACACACACACACACACACACACACACACACACATGCACTAATGTATGATTTGGTGACAATATCTTGTGAATAGTGTTGTGTGTGTACGTAGTATAGAGTGTCTATGGTTTTATCTACCTTTCTCAGTATTGACCTGAATGCGTCTGAAACTGGAGTGCAGATGAAACCTCCTGCGTCTTCTACAGGCACCTTACAGCCCTCTCCCACTCCACAGAAGAAGAAGTGTTGCGACTGAAGAGCTATTGTTGTCTTCTTGCTTAGAATGGACTAATAATGACTGTGAATACTTCCACTTGTTCTATGTACGTACATTAATGGATATGCCCTTTGCACGTTAGTAAGTCTGGGTAGCGGTGCATGTAATAATGAGGGAATTTCCCTGTATGCTAAAAATAGCACGTGGCACACGTTAAATTGGAACACCCTCCGAAGAATAGTGTTTTGTAAGTCTATCAGAACCAACCAGCTTCATCACGTTTATATCTGTGTATATATTTTCTATACGTTAGAAGGAATAAAGGCATTTGTGTGGCGTTAATGTAGTAGGCCACGTTGTACACAAGTACTGAGTAACTCCCTGGGATCATTAGTCGGGGCGAAGTATAGAGTATCTATGGTCGGGGGGACCAGAGATCCTCCGAATATGGCCAAACGTGTTCAATTCTCCAAGTCTACATTGTGCATGGCTGTGTATTGCTGCTCAATATGACTACGTTGCTGGTCATGTCGCTGTGGGGTCTGTAACTTGTTATCCAAATTCGTCTGGCTCTAGTTGACATCCAATTCGTAAAAAAGCGCTCGTTAATTATTCATAGCGCCGAGTTCCAGGAAAAGAGGGCTAACGATATGTGTTGAAGTGCTCACGTGTCTATTTGGTCATACCTCGTGCTTTCAGTTTCCCTGAATCTTTGATACTAAGAATTGTATGCTTTGCAGCTGGTAGACCTGGACCTTCGTAGCTGAATCTTGCCCTGGCGTTGTTGCACCTCTTGAAACTTACCCCTTTTTCGTAGCCCTGCTTTTGCCAGGAATGTCAGTGGCCTCTTAGGTATGTATATATGTGCATTTGCTCTAAATAGAAGACTGTTGTTCTCAAATGTACAGCTAAACAGGTGTCACAGTAAGTTATTGGCTTGAACAGGAGGTCCTAGCTGTAAAGGACAGACTCCCTGAAAGCCCTGGAACAACCATATAGAAACGTATTGTAGATGGGTGGATTTTCTTGTGAGGGAGATAGATATTCCAACAGGGATGCTCCTTCAGTCAATTGACTGCTTTTCCAGGACGGGGGGGGGGGGGGGTCCTGGAAGTTGATTTAACCATCTGTTTGCTTGCTCGTTTTATTACTCAGGATGGCGGGAGTGGTGAGCTCGGAGAGGAAACCAGTATGCAAGGCTTGCTACAAAGAGTTAGAAAACTGTATACGTAGGACCTGTACTCATTCCAGTCATGTGCAGGTTGGTAGGAGGAGTTTTGCACTATGATTTAAAGTTCGTACTTGCAAAATGAAATTTACATGTTGTGTATAGTTAGTACGGTGTAGCTCAGACCCAATCTTGCTCAGCCATTTTTGAGGACTTATGAGCATGGGTCTGGCTACACGAGACTAGTGTGTAGTTCAGGGAGACCTCACATATCCACACCTCAGATATCCAGTTCCCTCACATCCATAATAGTTTTTACGGGAACAAATCCACCATAATCCTGCTGTACACTATACTGCTGCATTTGTCCAGTTCCTTCACTTCATCCGCACTTTCATCCAGGACCAGTGTGTGTGGATAAGTGAGGTCTGTCTGTACGTAGTCTGGCTTGTTATGACAAACTAAGAACCAGGGGGTGGGAGGGATGCGTGTACATGAGACGGTCGTAGCAGGTCAAACTAGACTGTACGTGGAATGTTTGCCACATCTGCTCTCCATGTACAGGTCACCGTTGCTGCCTCTCCTTGTGGGAGTGTGTTTCTACACCCGGGCGCTCGACCAAGCCCTAGACTCCCCAGCCGCTACAATGGAGCTTACAAAGTGTGTAAAAGGGCCAACGGAGGCTGCCGCTATGGGATGAGTTGTAGGTTTGCTCACTCAGAAGAAGAATGTGTTGTCTGGAACGTCGGAAAGGGCCTGTATGGTGAGAACGTGCACTTTCGATTGAGAAAGACTTTTGTACTTTGTTCACACACAAAGTTGTGTGTTGTTCTGTACAGGAATATACCATCAAATTTGCTTGAGGTGTGTGAAGGACTTTCTAGAAAAGATGAAGAAATTGCAGAAGGCTGTTTGCACTGCTGACCACTTTGGTCAGGATGGATTTATTGACAGTTTTCTGTGGACAAGAGAAGTGACTGACCGACATGTGCAAGAGGCTACCTTGCGCGTGCAAGTCTCAATAGTCCGTCCCATCCCGAGCAACGTGGCTATGATGCGACAGAGAGGCTTCCAGTACAAGTTCCGTCATTCCCACTATGACTGTCGCTTCCAGCATGTGGGGTGCTACCATCCACATGGCAGCGATGAAGAAGTACAATGGAATACTTGGAGGTCCTCAGCAGAGGGGTGGACTCCGGTCAAACTCCATGATTCAGCAGTGGCGAAATACCAGAGAAGTGAGCATCATGTACATATGTGACCAACTGTTACGTTTGCGTCCAGGACTGGTATTCTTCGTATTGTTACGGAGTGAAACCTCTGTTGAAGGAAACCTCTGAAATACAGCCTGAGCCACCTCCTTTAATGGGACACCATTGCTCTCCCCCACTTGAAATCTCTCACATTGACATGTGTACATTAAGATCTTCCAAAACAGGAACACCTCCCTATACAAGACAGCTTACTGCAGTCCCAATGGTGTCCTTAGTACAGAGGTTTTGCTGTACAGGATAGCTTACTGTGGTCCCAGTGGTGTCCTTAATACGGAGGTTTCACTGTAGTCCATACTTTACCATTTGTCTATGAATAGTATTCATACGTACACACCAGGTCAAATTGAAGCAGTGGCCAGGGAGCAAGCAAGGACTACAGTGGCCGCTCAGATACACAGTCAGTATTGGAGAAATAGGAAGACACCTGTGGAGATTTCCAGACTTGGTGAGCTGAAGATCAGTAACTACAAGGACTGGTTTCACTCCTTGCTGTGCCTCGAGGAGGAATCGATCAAGGAAGAGCTTAAGAAGAAGCAGTTGTTAAGGTACATGTTTGGATTCTTTATTCTTTTTGCCTATTATCAGATGCCATAGAGCGTGCGTGTGTATTTTTTTCTGTCGCGTAGTTTTCCTGTTCAAGATGAGGAACGAGTGGATGATTACACACGCACACTCACTGTTCAAATGGCAAATGAAGATGCCCAGTTCTTGTGCACTCATGCTCGCTCTTTTGAAGTTAAGCTAACTCTGTCGCAATCAGTGTTGACCCCAACGTATAGAGCTGAGCCTGTGGAGACTGTGGAAGAGGGGTTGCTAGTGAAATGCTATTTCAGTACCAGGACCAGACTCCAGTCGGTCCAGCAACTTCATGTGCGTTTGTGTCAAGCCAAGTCATGGGACAGGAAGCATACAGCTATAGAGGAGCTCCCAGCAACTATGGTACAGAGAGTTCTTCCCAGTATAGCTGACTTTGCCACTGAGCTACCTTCTAGGAGTAGGAATGATGAATGGTATAAAACTCAAGTAGTTTCACATGAGAAAATCTTGGAACTGGACCAAATCTTCCAGCAAGAAGCAGCCGATGCCATCATGCGTTGTCCTCCTGGTCCTCCCTTCCTTCTGACAGGTCCCTTTGGCACGGGGAAGACACGACTCATTGCTAGGCTTACCCACCAGATCCTGCACACAGTCTCAGGCTCACGAGTCCTCATTTCCACACATCACAACCAGACTGCCGATACCTATCCATGGAACTTCTTTGTTAAACTCAGAAATTACCGTCTACCATGTACAGTGTATCGTCTTGTCCGAGATCAGAAGGAACGACTCAATCCACAAATAATTCACAATGTCTTAGATTGCTCAGCTCGGCAGATGTTGCACTACCATAGAGGAGAGAATGTTCGTTTGGTGGTTACTACAAATGAGACAGCACTTCGACTGATCCATGATGTCAAGCTACCTTCCGGCTACTTCACTCACATCTTCATCGATGAGGCCGCTCAGTGCATTGAACCAGACACCCTCGCGCCCCTACTTCTTGCCGGGCCCAACACCAAGGTCATTCTTGCTGGGGATCATCTGCAGGTGAACTTCAGCTATATGTTCCATTTGCAGGGGAGGGGGGGGGGGTGGGTGAAACCATGTATTTTCGTGTGTATGCACACCTGGGGGGGGAGGGGGGGCAAGATTTTTCAAGGGGACGGGTTATTGCCCCTTCTCTTCCTCCCTCCTAATGTAGCCCTAATTAAGCAAGTTGAAGTGGGCTTATGCCAGAAATGTATTGTATGTGATAATGCACTTATCATACTTGCTACAGGTTGGTCCAGAAGATGACGTGCGGAATGAACTGGCTCGTCAGCATGGTTTCACAAGGTCCCTTCTCACGCGGCTTCATGAACTGTACACCAAACTTGGGACAGAGATGAACCCAGGGGGTGGCAGCAGAAGAAGAGGAAGAAAGGTGGCTGAAAGTCCGCTTATCAGACAATTTACTGCCAACTTGCTGACCAACTACCGCTGTGATGCAAGTGAGTCATCACATCCCGTAAAAACTGTTTTTGTTAATTCTTTTGTTTGTCTTTTCATTCATCTTTGGCTCTCCTTTCCTTAGACATTCTTCGTCTTCCGTCGAACCTGTTCTATGAGTGCTCCCTCCTTGCCAGAGCCCATCATGAGCTGCACCCAAGCACAAACAGTTCTCTTGTGTTTGTGTGTACATCGCTGGCTGCACCAAGTGCTGCTTCCAGCTCCAGTGCAGCTCAGCATAGTGAGGTTCGCCAGATGTTGGATGTGGCCACTAAGCTTCTTGACCAGTGGCCTGAACAGTGGGATGAGTATGGGAAGAAGGGATCTGTGTGCTTCATGGCTCGAACACCTCAACAGGTAAGGTAGCAAAGGAGGTCTCATTTTACTGAAGTTATATTCATTTCTTTGCTCCCCAGCGATCCACTATGTGGTCACAGATTAAGTCACACATCTCTCTTGATGCCAAGCTCTCAAACCACGAGCTACAGCTTAGATCAACATACAACATTCAAGGTGAACAAGGATGATGTGTTGTGTAAATTTTGTTGTTTAAAATTACTGTAGCAATTGAATTTGTGTAGGAAGTACCTGGTTTAGTACATACTCCTGGACAGTACACACTCCTCACTCTGTCCCTACCTCATGTACAGTACACAGACTAGTACACACTCCTCACTCTGTCCCTACCTCATGTACAGTACACAGACTAGTACACACTCCTCACTCTGTCCCTACCTCGTGTACAGTACACAGACTAGTACACACTCCTCACTCTGTCCCTACCTCATGTACAGTACACAGACTAGTACACACTCCTCACTCTGTCCCTACCTCATGTACAGTACACAGACTAGTACACACTCCTCACTCTGTCCCTACCTCATGTACAGTACACAGACTAGTACACACTCCTCACTCTGTCCCTACCTCATGTACAGTACACAGACTAGTACACACTCCTCACTCTGTCCCTACCTCATGTACAGTACACAGACTAGTACACACTCCTCACTCTGTCCCTAGCTCATGTACAGTACACAGACTAGTACACACTCCTCACTCTGTCCCTACCTCATGTACAGTACACAGACTAGTACACACTCCTGCATGTAGTATTGTATCCTGATAAGAAGAATTTTTGATAATGAGACTTAATTTTGTGGATCCCTAAAGTCTGTCTTAACAAGATTCCACTGTATTTCCCAAGACTGTGATATGTGCCTACACTTCATGTGTTCTGGTTATCTCCTCACAGGTCAGGAGTACACAGTGGTCTTCCTGCTGACGACAGAGCCTCATGACGTGGTTGGAGGGAGAGTGGTCCCACGACAGCAGTCACTGGGGGCCAGTATTGTCAACAAACGTGTCTTTAACACAGTACTCACCCGAGCAAGAACACTCTTTGTTGCCATTGGCAACCCCATGTACCTTTTGCAAGCGGAGATCAATGCTCCCGATGGGGGGTCGTGTTGGAAGGAGTACCTCAGGAGGTGCATTGAGAGTAGCAGTATACAGCTACCCAGCAACTGCACAGATGCCCAGCGACAAGCTTTGCTTCATGCAGCATTTGATGATCATGATCCTCTGGGACGGTCGTGTGGAGGCCATGAGGAAGATACCATCCTTGACACGTATTCTTGGGAGTTTCTGCGAAAGTTGGATTTTGTTGGTGGAAGTTGGAGGATCCCAAATTTGGCGGATGAAGACAGTGATGATGATGAGGAGTATAGTTCTATCAATCGTGGATTGGCCCAGATCTCCATCAACTCCTGGACACTCCAATGTACATCAGCCCACCAAGCCCGAGCTATCCCTGAACTCCCAGGTAGCCGTGAATTTGCTATTGAAGGGCTAAAGAGTCGCGGGCAAGCTCTGGATGGAGCCCGCGTTGTTGTCAAAGCTCTTGGAGATTCGTTGGGTAAGGTTGTGTCTGTTGTGAAGCAGAGCCCCATCAGGCTGTTCCTCTGTCGCATGGACACTTTCAACAGCAACTTGTTCGTCCCACTGAACGGTAAGGGACCAAAGCTGGCTAACTTACCTGCAGTGTCCAGGAAGCTGATCCAGATTGACAAAGCTGTGGATGAGTTTGAAGAGAGGCAGAAAGGGCATCTGGCCTACAAGAAGTACCCAATTGCTTGCTACGATCTCAGCGGTCTTGAGAGGGATCCTCCAGTACCGAAACTAAGGGATGTTATCCCGCGAGAGACAGCTAAGGATCTGGTGTTCATTGTTAGGTTTATTGAGTGGAAGGGGGACAGTGTGTACCCAATGGCAGCCGTGGTGGGGACCTTTCCTATTGCTCACACGGAATTCCACGGAAATAGGCTCATTCGGGCCATGAGTGAAGGACCATCAGAAGAAAGTGAAGTAGAAGAAATGAAGAAAAACATGATGTTAGCTCGCCAGTGCTTCCAGTCAAGCCAGTTCCACCCAAAGGCAGTTGTGACAAAGGCAGAAGGAAAGTCATTCTTTGTCAAGCTGGAAGGCAATCCCTGCAAGGACTTGGAGGCCCACCAACCTGCCTTTCGTGTCGGCTGTGACAAGTCCACAGAACAGTTGGACGTATCCTGGAGGTTTAAGATGTGCTCCACGAAAAGTCCCGAAGTTGTTCTTCGAAATTTGTCCCAAATGATAATGTTTGATAACCCATCTCCATCACAAAGGAGAGATCTGATCCACATCACACTTGTGGTCACAGATAAGAATAGTAAAAAGTCAGAAGTGGTCAAAGGGTGGACTGACCCCAACGTCAACACACGCACTCCCCAAGAGCTCCCAAGTGCTCTCCTAAGGAGGTTTGCGGGGAAGCATATCAGCCTGTACTCGTTCAGCATAAAGTGTTCCGTCACAGAAGGCCAAGTTCTCCCAGTGTGGGTGGGAGCGAATACAGGTGGTCTGGTGATCCAGCCGGAGGTGCAGCTAGTGCGACCAGCTCCCTATCTGGACCTCTGCATGCAGCACTCCACTCGACCAGCGCAGTGTTTCTCCAGTCCTGTGCTCCACAACGCCTCCATTGGGAGATACAAGGATGTGTATGAATACATTGAGCTGTGGGAATCGGCCCTGCTTGCCGAAGCGGCTGAGAGCAGTGTAAAGGATGGAGAGCTGCTCTTTGTTGATCAAGCAACTCTGCTCTGGGATGAAGATTGTTTCAAAGAAGTCACAGACCTCCTGAAGGAGCCAAGCTTTGTTTACGAAGGTGAAGTCACTTTGTCGTTGGACGAGGATTTTATGAGCAGATGTGGGCGGTTTGTTCAGCTGAACACTGGTGACTTTGTGTGTGCAAGATACGAAGTGCCTCAAGTTGAACCTGGGTCAGTGAAGGCCTTCAATCCCTATGATCCTGTCAGGCGAGCGATATACCACTTCGTAATACAGTCTGTTCAGTCCTTAAAGTCACAGCAAGGCAATGATAAGAAGGAATCTCAGCTTGTTCAGATGAAGATGGTGGGAGAGCGAAATGCTGTGGTGTCTAGAACCATGAGGCAGCTGGTGAACCATGTACCTTGTACTCTCCAGGTCATTCAATGTATGATCCCACAGAGGTGTGTGTGTGTGTGTGCGTGTGTGTGTGTGTGTGTGTGTGCGTGTGTGTGCGCGCGTGTGTGTGCGTGTATGTGTGAGTGTGTGTGTGTGTGTGTGTGTGCACGCATGTGTGTGTGTGTGTGTGTGTGTGTGTGTGTATGTGTGTGTATGTGTGTGTGTGTGCGTGTGTGTGTGTGTGTGTGCGTGTGTGTGTGTGTGTGTGTGTATGTGTGTGTGTGCACGTGCGCGCGCGCGTGTGTGTGCGTGTGTGTGTGTGTGTGTGTATGTGTGTGTGTGCGCGTGCGCGCGCGCGTGTGTGTGTGTGTGTGTTTGTGTGTGTGTGTGTGTGTGTGTGTGTGTGTGTGTGTGTGTGTGTGTGTGTGTGTGTGTGTATGTGTGTGTATGTGTATGTGTGTGTGTGTGTGTGTATGTGTATGTGTGTGTGTGTGTGTGTGTGTGTGTGTGTGTGTGTGTGTGTGTGCACGCATGTGTGTGTGTGTGTGTGTGTGTATGTGTGTGTGTGTGTGTGTGTGTGTGTGTGTGTGTATGTGTGTGTGTGTTTGTGTGTGTGTGTGTGTGTGTGTGTGTGTGTGTGTGTGTATGTGTGTGTATGTATATGTGTGTGTGTGTGTGTGTGTGTGTGTGTGTGTGTATGTGTGTGTATGTGTATGTGTGTGTGTGTGTGTGTGTGTGTGTGTGTGTGTGTGTGTGTGTGTGTGTGTGTGTGTCTATTTTGTGTGTTCACATGTATCTGTTCGTGTGACTGTGCATATGTATGCAGACCTGCAGTACTTGCATTACTGTGTCCAAGTGTATAAATATGTATATTTATGCTAGCGTACATGCACACAATTATGTACATTGTTGACTGTTGCTGTGTTCTATGGGTCATAGGAGAATGTACGAGTCTTTACTTCAGTTGAAGCAGGGTAGGAATTTTTTTGTACGGCAAGTTGTTGCTTGTGGCCATGTGAACTTGGTGAGACCAGAAAACTGTGAGTTCTCTGCCAGTGGGTTCAGTGTACACTTTGGCAATGTCAGTCTAATGTACACTTCTCCCTTGCAGTGGAAACTCATGTAGGCAACGGATATGCCTTTTTGTCCGGCAATCCCCTGTTCACTCAGCTCTGGTCTCACGCTCAGAGAATGAACACTAAACAGGTCCAAGCAATGCAGAAAGCATTGAAGTATAAATTCAGCTTGATCCAGGGACCACCAGGTAACACACATACACATGCACACGCTTGCACACACACACACACACACACACACACACACACACACACACACACACACACACACACACACCACCTTATTTGCTTTAGTATAAATCACACACTGATTTCTCAAATCTACAGTGAGAGCATGTGATGTACAGAATGCAGTTACATGGCTGTAACTGCATAAAAAGTTTCCATTCAGTGTGTGTGTGTGTATACGTCTCACTCTAGAAAGATTTCCTGAACTTCAATCTTTTTCTGTACCCGTGACTTATACTGAAATACAATAATAATAATGTTATGTTATGTTAGTGGTATGCATATACAGTATGTGTATTAAATCTTCACATATGTGCATACATATATGGTTGGCAGGTACCGGTAAGAGTGTGACGGGAGCTCACTTGGCGTATCTGTTTGCCGAACACAACAGACAGTACGGTGTTGCACAGGATGGAAGACCACCTTGTGTTCTGTATTGTGCTCCCTCCAACAAGGCCACAGATGTTGTGTTAGGTTAGTCTCGCAAAGCCAGACCCTTGTGCATCATTCATGGTGTGCTACCTCGCACTAGCCTGACTCAGTGAGACTGGTGCGAGGTAGCATTCGTGTTGTGCTGGGTAGAGTTAATACCACTGGTGCGATTTGATTCAGTTTAACCACTTTCAAAGGGTACCTCCATGAGCTCGTTGTGAGGCACGGATCTCAAGTACGGATTCTGAGGATCTACAGCCGCGGGATGGAGTACCAGACGAAGGGAGCTGGGCCAAGAATGAACGAGGAGATATTCAAACAGATCATTACTGACAAGTGCCCCCCGGAGTTCCTTCGGTATGCCTTGCATGACAAAGTTAGCCGCACTCAATGTGGACCAGTCATAAAGGAATTGGAGGCTTCATTTCAGAGAATGAAGGAAAGTGGTCAGATTCCATCAGCTGAAGGGGAAAAACTGTATCACTACTACCTCTCAGCTGGGGAACAAGAGGTTTTCAATAAAGAGAAGTTTGACATTATCCTTTGCACCTGCAACGAGGCTGCTAGCCTCCGCGTGAAACGGCATCTTCTTGTCCGTCAGTGTATTGTGGATGAGTGTGGGTACGCAGTGGAACCAGACGCTATGATCCCACTCCAGCTGAGCCAGCAGGTGGTCCTCATCGGAGACCACAAACAGCTGCAACCAGTCATCAAGAACAGGTATAGTAGATACATAGGCAAGCGTCAGTAGGCAGTAATTACTTGTTTTCTCTCTCATCATTTCTGTTTGTACACTCACCACTTCTGTGTGCATTCTCATCACTTCTGTTTTCTCTCTCATCACTTCTGTTTGTATTCTCATCTCTTTAGTTTGTATTCTGTTTTTGCTCTCATCGCTTCTGTGGTCCTGTAGTATTGCTGGGGACAATGGTCTCAATCGCTCACTTTTTGAGAGATACGCTGACATGTACACAAAAGCCAAGGAGAAGACAAGAGTCGCTGAAGAGGCTTGTGCTTTCACACAACTTGAGGAGCAGTACAGAATGGTGAGATGTGACCTCCTCCACTTGTATGTACTTTATAGTGGGACCTCTGTAATCTTACACCTGGCAGTACTTCAGTATTCTCCTAACGTGACCAACCACCTCATAAGGTACACTCACTATTGAAGTACAGTACCTATATATCTGTCTATGTACACGTACAGTTGGACTTGCTTAGTAAGTACCTGGTTTAGTACATACTCCTGGATAGTAAGTACTCCTCATTCTGTCCCTGTGTATACCTCATGTACATACATAAACCAACCCTGATAGTAAGTACCTGGTTTAGTACATACTCCTGGATAGTAAATACTCCTCATTCTGTCCCTGTGTATACCTCATGTACATAAACCAACCCTGATGGTAAGTACCTGGTTTAGTACACACTCCTGGATAGTAAGTACTCCTCATTCTGTCCCTGTGTATACCTCATGTACACAAACCAACCCTGATAGTAAGTACCTGGTTTAGTACATACTCCTGGATAGTAAGTACTCCTCTTTCTGTCCCTGTGTATACCTCATGTACATAAACCAACCCTGATAGTAAGTAACTCTGATAATAAGTACTAATTTTGTGTCCCCTTTGAGGTATGTACTGAGCAAGTTTCTCTGTGTCTATCTTTCGGTGGAAATGCATTACGAAGAAATTTCTTACAGGGAATTTCTGCAGATTATTGTAGTGAACAGATTCATGTGATCCACTTAGTGTGGTCTACTATGAAAATGTAACCGTTTATAGTGAATTTCTGACATAATGAAGAATTTACAGTGTCCCCTGTGATTTATTCTAATGAATTTCCACTGCATCGGTGGCTTTGTATGTACACAGCCCCCATGCATGGCAGTGGAGTGCAGAGGTTGCGTTGTGTTTAGCGGATTCACTTGTGCCTTTGGTCGTATGTACCATTCTCACATGCAGCACGAGGCCATTTGCCAGCCTCCGTCTGATCTCTTCTACAACAAAACCTTGAAGACGGCCTACAGTGTTAGCATAGGGTGGAGAGAGTACAGGGGACGGTTCAGGAGTGCCTTTAGGTCACCCTTCCCCTCATCAGATATACCACTACTGTTCTGCAATGTTGTGGGAAGGGAACGCAGTCCTCAGTCTTCAGCAACTCAGGGCGGAGGTCCGGAGTCCAAGCAGAACTGGGATGAAGCTGATGTAGTGGTGAGTTGGTGAGGAGCATGTTTTAGCACAGCGTTGAGTGGAGCTGGGGATGTGCTGCATTGCACACACTCAACTTTTATACCTTATTAACTATCATATTCATGTATGTTAAATTTAGCATGCATGCACACACAACGCACATGCATACACACACACACGCACATACACACACACACACACACACACACACACACACACACACACACATACACACACACACACACACACACACATACAATGATGTGAACTCTATTTATCTTGTCACCCAGCTTTCTCAGTTGTGATAGGCTGTATCTGTGTACGACAGCTGTGTTGTGAAAACTCCAAATCTTTTAGTCTTTGAGTGTCGGCACTCCTGTTCACACAGGCATGTAGAGATCTCAAACTGTGTAGTATTACTTCATTGCTACTTGTGCTAATGTAGACCCATCCTTTCAGAATTCTCTGACTTCAAATGAATGAATATTGTTCATAGTTATCGTTATGTGGTGTTATTGCTCCACATCCTTTTTCTAGGTGAACTTGGTGCAGCAATTCAAAAGAGGCCTCACTCCCCTACCACCTAACTCTAACGTGGATGACATCGTTGTTCTGACTCCTTACCGTGGACAGAAGGATTGCATTAACAGAAAACTGGAGAGTATTGGCTGGGACAGTGTACCAGTGAAAACAGTGAATGAGAGTCAAGGTGTGTGTGTGTGTGTGTGTGTGTGTGTGTGTGTGTGTGTGTGTGTGTGTGTATGTGTGTGTGTTTGGTTTGTGTGTTTGTATATCTGTCTGTCTGACTGACTGACTGACTGTTTGTCTCTCTCTCTCTGTGCGTGTTTTGTATATATTTTCCTGTTTGAGTGTGTGGTTTTCTCATGTAAATATCATTATAAGCAATTCCTTGACCTTACTGAACTGCAGGTAGTGAAGCCAACATTGTCATTTTCTCAACTGTGCGCTCAATGTCTCCTGGAGAGTTTGACCCAGAGCTACTGAGAGGCGACATCGGCTGGGCAAGGGAGCACCTCGGGTTCATCACTGACCCCCATCAGATCTGTGTCGCCATCTCTAGGAGCAAGTTTGGGTTCATTGTGGTTGGTAAGTGTGGGGAACCCCCTCTCCCTACAGTTCACTGTAGGACCAAGCAATCTTGGTCTCTGTAGACAGGTAGTCCTTAATACAAAGTTGTACTAGTATCACTGAGGTAGTCCATGGATCGGCCTATACAGTGGCCTCTGTACACAGGTGGTTGTTCTATACAAGTGGTCTTTCTGTACAGGTGGTCCTTCTGTACAGGTGGTCCTTCTATACAGGTGGTCCTTCTGTACAGGTGGTCCTTCTGTACAGGTGGTCCTTCTGTACAGGTAGTCTTCTTGTATGGGGGGTCTTTAAGGCAGGTCCTACTGAGCCTCTCAGCAAACACCTGTGTGTTGTGTGTTGTGTGGTGTATAACTGCAAGATCCTTTGTCTTTCAGGCAATGGTAGACTGCTGAGCTGTGACCACACATGGAACAAAATCATTAACAACCACTTCAAGAGAAATGGATGTTTTGTGGAGAGATATTCCTAATAACATATTCCATTAATTTTATATTATACCATAGCACATATATACTGTATTATACCACAGCACATGTACGTATACTGTATTATACTCAGAGTTTTAAGTTTATGTATTGGACTTGTGTGCAGTAAAACTGTGTCTAGTATAATGTATTGTTTATTATATACAGTACTTGAATTAGGAAGTATTTTTCTTGGATTGATATGGTGTCCAGCTAAAAAATCCCATGGTCCCCATATTTCGGGGACAGTTGTTATTGGGCAGGCTTTCTCCCGTGGAAAGAGTCAGCAACACGTACCATATAATTCAAACTCTAGCAGAATTCTGGGATCATGGTATCATAGGGTATATTGATTTTGCTAAACGCATGCACCCAAGAAATGTGGAAGAATTTGGTCATGAGACAAGATCAGATTTATTGACTCCACATCTGCAATATGTGTGCATATGTAGCTGAAGGTCAGTCTCTTCCGACCTTCTTATGGTGCTACATACATTATGTATATGTAATAGCCATGTCATGATGACCTGTTTCCCATGAGTTTGTCCTCTTCACGTACTGTTTGCACTGTGTAAACAAAGTGGTAATTATTCAATACCTGGAATTTATTCCAAGATTCATAGGTGTTGCACCAACATTTGCTAGCTGTTTGTGAACTTATTTGGTCGGTGAGTCATGGTTCCTGTTTCCCTTGACAAATCCCATGAATCATTGTATACTGTATACTGGGAAGTTCTCACTGTGGGTACTGTATATAAGGCTCTTACAGATATTTTCCTTCCAGTCAAAGATCTTCCAATTTACCACCCTTTGATTTCCTTGCCTTCAGTAGGATTGACAAATTACAGTACATCAGGTGTGGTATGTGGGTGTCTGTATGGATGTATGCATTGCTCGTGTATGTATAATATTGGTATGTGTGTATGTGTGTGTGTTTTCTGTGTATGTCACTGTGTGTGTGTATGTGTGTGTGTGTGTGTGTGTGTGTGTGTGTGTGTGTGTGTGTGTGTGTGTGTGTGTGTGTGTGTGTGTGTGTGTGTGTGTGTGTGTGTGTGTGTGTGTGTGTGTGTGTGTGTGTGTGTGTGTGTGTGTGTGTGTGTGTGTGTGTGTGTGTGTGTGTGTGTGTGTGTGTGTGTGTGTGTGTGTGTGTGTGTGTGTGTGTGTGTGTGTGTGTGTGTGTGTGTGTGTGTGTGCGCGCGCGCTATTTTGTGTACTACATGCTAACCAGGGACACTATCCGTGCATATTAGTATGAACTAAGCCAAGCACTTACCACGCCTCCATTGGTACAGACTATTATTTGTCTAACTTGTGCTAACATGGTTTTGATTCCCTTTAATCGGCCAGGATGGCCATGGCAGTAAATTCTGAGAGAAAACCAGTATGCAAGGCATGCTACAAAGATCTGGAAGACCAACTACGTAATGGCTGCAACCATTCTGGTCAGTCAAAGGTCAGCATCCAGTGTAGTGTTTGACTGTTCTTTTATACATGGTTCATTGTTGAATGATTTCGCCCGTAAAAGTATGTGAGTATACCCCATATTGTAACTGTGTGTGTATGTGTGTGTGTGTGTGTGTGTATTTATGTAAGTATGTGTGAATGTGTACATGTGTCCATGCGTGCGTGTATGCATGTGTGTGTGTGTGTGTGTGTGTGTGTGTGTGTATAAAATATAGAGTACTAATATTAATGTTATACACACGTGATAGTAGGAAAGTGTGGCATGTCAGTCTCCACATGGTCATACTTTCCTGCCGTACATTGTGGCCGCTCTTGTGGTATATATTGAGGATTTAAATTGCCATGTGATTGAGGCTAGAGTCAAACTGCCCAACCAAGTATATACCAGGTTTTGAACAATGTCATAATATGCACATACGTTCTCCTCAATTGATACTTTCATTTATAGAGCAGATGCGGGACAAATACTGACAGAATTTAATAATTTGAAATTGTAATGACAATTAAGTATATCGACATTTGCCGTGCCCGTGCAGGAATCCTACATCTTTATTTTGCATGTGCAGGTCACAGTCGCTGCTTCTCCTTGTGGGAGTGTGTTTCTAAGATCAAATGTGAGATCATGTCGCAGCCTCCCTGGCCACTACTATGGAGCTTACCGAGTGTGCAGATATAAGAGAAATTGCTATCGTGGACAATCATGTTCTTTTGCTCATTGTGAAGAAGAGTGTGTTGTCTGGAATGTTGGAAAGGGTTTGTCCGGTGAGAGCAGACATTTCTGTTTATGTGCGAAGTCTGCATTTTGATATTATATTTATTATTGTACTCTCTAGGAATTTGTCATCAGATGTGCTTGAAATGTGTTAAAGAGTTTCTTGAAAAAGTGAAAAAATTACAAATGGCTATTTGCAGATCAAATCACATGAGCAAGAATGGATTCATTGACAGTTTTCTATGGACTAAAGAAGTGACTGATCAGCATGTGCAAGAGGCCAATTTACATCTAGTCTCAATAGTCCGTCCCATCCCAAACAATGTGGCTATGATGCGACAGCGGGGCTTCCAGTACAAGTTCCGTCACTCTTATTATAATTGTCGATTCCAACACCAAGGATGCTACCATCCACATGGTGAAGAAGAAGACCAGCAGTGGAATGCTTGGAAGTTCTCAACAGAAGAATGGACTCCACTGAAACTCCACGATTCAGCAGTAGCGAATTATCAGAGAAGTGAGTAACTGTGTATACCTGTCTTGTTGCATGGGTGCACAAACTTGGCTCACACATACACACATGCACACGTGCACACGCACACACACACACACACACACACACACACACACACACACACACACACACACACACACACATACACACACACATACACACACATACATGTACGCACACCTGCTGACAGCCCCTAAGTATGCCCCTTGAAGTTTCATTTGTATAGTGTAACAATTATATCTTTTCAATACTTTGGCGTAGACTGTGGACAAGTATGGTTTGTTGGTTTGTGATGATGGTTTGTAGGTCATAAAAAAAATGATTATTCATTTCGCACAAAGGAGAACAAGTAATTCGAGTTAAAAACTTGTGGGGGCTGCTGCCCCACACGCTAGAATTACTTGCAAAGCATTGAAGGGTAAATGCACAACTGAACATTCATTGAACACAATGTTTATTGTAAAGTGGATGATTGTTTTGAAAACAGTTACCATATTTGGACATTGTTTTGAAAACATTCCTATAACTCATTCCTGTATAAATTCATACTTCTCTTTTACTATTATAATATAAATTCTCAATTCAGGCCCCATTTACATGTATCCGGATACCTTTATAAACGTATACTATTGAAGGCGTTTACAACTTGTTTACACAAAAATGATCAAAACGATCGATGTATGCATTTATAGAGTATCCACTTAGGTATCCGTTTACGAAGTATCCACATTCGCTATACATTTTCGACATTGTCGTATAGTCTGCGTAAACGTCTTCAGAAGTATACGTTGACAAGGGTATCCGGATACGTGTAAATGGGGCCTTAATTTAATAATACCGGTATTATAGGGACTGCCGTAGGCAGCAATCATGAAATTTTGTCTACACTCACAGCAGGTTAGAGCATACATACTCTACATGTAGTATAGAGTATCTATGGTTAGAGTAAGCTACAAATGAAAAGTAGCCTACATGCCTCTGTTGCAATACCATAATAGTATTGCAACAGAGGCATATAGGCTGCTCAGTCACATGTACAGCAGGTTAGAATAAGCTACTGTACAGAAGGAGAAGTGGCCTACATGATTACTTGCCTGTTGGTTACTAGTTGTTTTGATTACTTGTGTGTGATGCTTGTGCTGCTCTAGGTCAAATTGAATCAGCAGCTAAGGAGCAAGAAAAGGAGCAAGAAAAAAGGAAAAATGCTGCTAAGATACACAGTCAGTATCGGATTAAGGGGGAACCTGTGGACATTTCCAAACTCAGAGAGCTGGAAGTCAGCAACTATAGGGATTGGTTTCACTCCTTATTGTGCCTTGAGGAGGAATCTATTCAAACGGAACTTCAAGCAAAACACCGATCAAGGTATGTGCTTGCTTGGAGTAGGTTTCCATGTTGCTGATGATCAAATATTAATCGGTAGTCTGTATTGTCATAGGTGTGTAAAAGATGAGAAACAAGTGAACGATCGTACATACATACTCACTGTTCAAATGGCAAACGAAGATGCCCAGTTCTTGTGTACCCATGCTCACTCCTTTAAAGTGAAGCTAACTCTGTTGCAATCACAATTGGTTAAATCATGTACAGCTGAACCTATGGAGGCTATAGAAGAAGGATTGGTAGTGAAATGCCATTTTGTTACCAAGACCACACAGCTTTCTTTCCAGCAACTGCAACTGCTTAGGTGTCGCCTTAAATCATGGGACAAGAAGCATAGAGCTGTGGAGAAACTCCCAGAAATTATATTGCAGAGGCTTCTACCTGAATTTATTGACTTTGCTAGCGAACAATCTCCTAGGATCAAGAATGATGACTATGAACGAGAAGTAGTTTCGAAGGAGAAAATCTTGAAATTAGACCAGATCTTCCAGCAAAAAGCAGCTGATGTCATCATGTCTTCTCCTCCTGGTCCTCCCTTCCTTCTGACAGGTCCCTTTGGCACAGGGAAGACACGACTCATTGCCAGGCTAGCTCACCAAATCCTGCACACTATCACAGGCTCAAATGTCCTCATTTCCGTACATCACAACCAGACTGCTGATACCTATCCATGGAACTTCTTTGCTGAGCTGAGGGAGTACCCTTTACCATGTGTAGTTTATCGTCTTCTCCCAGATGTAAAAGAACCACTCTATCCAAGAATAATTCACAATGTCTTAGCTTGCTCAGCTCGGCAGATGGTAGATCATGATAGAAGCAAAAAAATTCGTTTGGTGGTTACTACAAATGAGACGGCACTTCGACTGATTGACAATGTGAATCTTGATCCCGGCTACTTCACTCACATCTTCATCGATGAAGCTGCTCAGTGCATCGAACCAGAGGCCCTAATGCCCCTACTTCTTGCCGGGCCCAACACCAAGGTCATCCTTGCTGGGGATCATTTGCAGGTGAACTTCATGATTCTATATTATGTATGTTCTTTTTGCACTACGTATGACATTGTATACATTTGACTAACTTACTCCATATGCTACACATGGGTACTTGTACTATTGGCATTCATAATGTAGTGGCATACAGGGACTCATATCTCCTTATTTAACAAGAAGCAGTCAATTTTTGGGATTTCCATTTTAGAAGTGGCATATTTTTAGAATGTATAGGGTAGGGACAATTAATTAAAACATACTGTCCAAGGAGGTATATATTGTTTTTGCTTCAGGTTGGTCCAGAAGATGCTGTTCAAAGCCCAAAAGCTCGTCAGTATGGTTTCACAAGATCTCTCCTCACCAGACTTCATGAGCACTACACCAAACTTGGAACAGAGATGATCCCAGGGGGTGGCAGTGGAAAGAAGATGCCCGAAAGTCCACTTGTTAGGCAATTTACTGCCAACTTGCTGACCAACTACCGCTGTGATGCAAGTGAGTCATCACATCCTATGAAAGGTGTTTTATCCATTTGTATGATCATCTCTGGCTCTCCTTTTATTAGACATTCTTCGTCTTCCGTCAAACCTCTTCTATGAGTGCTCCCTCCTTGCCAGAGCTCAACACGAGCTACACCCAAATATAAACAGTTCTCTTGTGTTTGTGTGTACATCGCTGGCTGCACCAAGTGCTGCTTCAAGCTATAGTGTAGCTCAACCTAATGAAGTTGGCCGGATGTTGGATGTGGCCACTAAGCTTCTCGAACAGTGGCCTGAACAGTGGGATGAATATGGGAAGAAGGGATCTGTGTGTTTTATGGCTCGAACACCTCAACAGGTAAGATAGTGGAGGCAGCCATGTTTAACTGAGTTCACTGTCACTTTGTTTTGCTCCCCAGTTGTCCACCATGAGGTCACTTATTAAACATGGAAGCTCTCTTGACACCAAAATAAAAAGTCATGAGGTACAACTGAGAACAACATACAGTATCCAAGGTATATATGCGTAGAACTAGAGCTGGTACAATGTAGATACATGATATTGGGCATTGGCGTAGGAATGACTTGTACTTTGGGGGGGGGGGGGGGGGGGGGCTTTTTCAACTTCATGTGCTCATGTACAGTACAATAACTTCATTGCTATGTATATGATCAGGTAAAACATTGACTAGAATAAAAATATTGGGGGGGGTGGGGCTATAGCCCCTCTAGCCCCCATGGTTCGTACAACCTATGTTTGGTTGTATTTACCACAGGTCAGGAGTACACAGTGGTCTTCTTGCTGACGACAGAGCCTCACGACGTAGTAAAGGGAAATGTAATTCTTCAGCATCAGTCACTGGGTGCCAGTATTGTCAACAAACGTGTCTTCAACACAGTTCTCACCCGAGCAAGAACGCTCTTTGTTGCCATTGGCAACCCCATGTACCTTCTGCAAGTGGAAAGCAGCGCTCCCGATAGGAGGTCGTGTTGGAAGGAGTACCTCAGGAGGTGTATTGAGAGTAGCAGCATACAGCTACCCAGCAACTGCACGGATGCCCAGCGACAAGCATTGCTGCATGCAGCGTTTGATGATCATGATCCTCTGGGACGGACGTGTGGGAGCCATGTGGAAGATACCATCCTTGACACGTATTCGTGGGAGTTTCTGCGAAAGTTGGATTTTGTTGGTGGAAGCTGGAGGATCCCAAAATTGGTGGATGAAGACAGTGATGATGAAGAGGAATGCAGTTCTATCAATAGTGGATTGGCCCAGGTTTCCCTCAATTCCTGGACACTCAAATGCACATCAGCCCACCAAGCTCGAGCTATCCCTAAACTCCCAGGTGGCCGTGAATTCGCTATTGAAGGGCTGAAGAGTCGCGGGCAAGCTCTGGATGGAGCCCACGTTGTTGTCAAAGCTCTTGGAGATTCGTTGGGTAAGGTTGTGTCTGTTGTGAAGCAGAGCCCCATCAGGCTGTTCCTCTGTCGAATGGACACTTTCAACAGCAACTTGTTCGTCCCACTGAACGGTAAGGGACCAAAGCTGGCCAACCTACCTGCAGTGTCCAGGAAGCTGATCCAGATTGACAAGGCTGTGGATGAGTTTGAAGAGAGGCAGAAAGGGCATCTGGTCTACAAGAAGTACCCCATTGCATGTTATGATCTCAATGGTCTTGAGAAGGACCCTCCAGTACCAAAACTGAGAGACCTTATCCCACAAGAGATAGCAAAGAATCTTGTGTTCATTGTTAGATTCATTGAGTGGAAGGGGGACAGTGGATACCCAATGGCAGCTGTGGTGGGGACCTTTCCTATTGCTCATACAGAATTCCATGGAAATAGGCTCATTCAGGCTATGAACAAAGGACCATCACAAGAAAGTGAAGTAGAAGAAATGAAGAAGAGTATGAAGGTAGCTCGCCAGTGCTTCAAGTCGAGCCAGTTTCACCCGAAGGCAGTTGTAACAAAAGCAGAAGGAAAGTCATTCTTTGTCAAGCTGGAAGGCAACCCCTGCAAGGCCTTGGAAGTGAATCAGCCTGCATTTCGTGTTGGTTGTGATAGATCCACTGAGAGACTGGTTGTCTCTTGGAGGTTTAAGATGTGCTCCACAAAGGAGCCTGAAGTTGTTCTCCAAAGTTTGTCTAAAATGATAATCTTTAAGGATCTTTCCTTAGATCCTCTCTCACAAAGGAGAGAATCTGATCTGGTTCACATCACACTTGTGGTCACAGATATGAGTAGCAAGAAGTCAGAAGTGGTGAAAGGGTGGACTGACCCCAACGCCAACATGCACACTACCCAAGAGCTCCCAAGTAGTCTCCTGAGGAGGTTTGCAGGGAAGCATGTTAGTCTGTACTCCTTCAGCATAAAGTGTTCTGTCACAGAAGGCCAAGTTCTCCCAGTGTGGGTGGGAGCGAATACAGGTGGTCTGGTGATCCAGCCGGAGGTGCAGCTAGTGAGACCTGCTCCCTATCTTGACCTCTGTATGCAACACTCCACTCGACCAGCACAGTGTTTCTCCAGTCCTGTGCTCCACAATGCCTCCATTGGGAGGTACAAGGATGTGAACGAATATATTGAGCTGTGGGAATCAGCCCTGCTTGCTGAAGCGGCTGAGAGCAGTGTAAAGGATGGAGAGCTGCTCTTTGTTGATCAAGCAACTCTGCGCTGGAATGAATATTGTTTTAAAGGAGTCACAGACCTACTGAAGGAGTCAAGCTTTGTTTACGAAGGAGAAGTTACTTTATGGCTGGATAAGGATTTTGTGACCAGGAGTGGAAGATTCGTGCAGTTCAATACAGGCGACTTTGTATGTGCCAGATATGAAGTATCTCCAGAGGTTTCTGGGTCTGTGAAAGTCCCTATTGCTAGGGCTGTGTACCATTTTGTGGTGCAGTCCTTTCAGATCTTGGAAAATGAACAAGGTCAATGTAAGAAAGGAGCTTTGCTTGTTCAGTTGAAGATGGTTGGAGAGCGAAATGCTGTGATATCAAGTACAATGAGACATTTGGTGAACAACAAACCTTGTGCTCTCCAGATCATTCCATGCATGACCCCACAAAGGTCTGTGTGTGTGTGTGTGTGTGTGTGTGTGTGTGTGTGTGTGTGTGTGTGTGTGTGTGTGTGTGTGTGTGTGTGTGTGTGTGTGTGTGTGTGTGTGTGTGTGTGCATGTGCACATGTTTACAGTATTTACATGCATGTGCAGCACCAGGCCCATGGGTATCCTTGTTAACAAAAATGCTTTTAAAATCACTCGAATCTGTCAGTATGTTATTTCTTGGATAATTCCAATACCCTATTACCTGCAGGTATTTAGTTTAAACATATAATTACCACACTTGAAATCCTCTAGCAGTAAATCATTCCTAGATAATACCTGAAATCAATTGTGGCGGCCATTTTTTACAGGGAAACTCAAGAAGGCTCTGTTACAGTAGTGATTTTGATTAAGTCTGGATATGACATCATGTACTTATTAGTGATGATGTACTGCATGTGGTGTGAGAGATTAATATGTGATGGTTGGGAGAAAGATTTTCCCTTGTTAGAGGGCTGGTTACAGGCCTGAGTGCATGCATGTGTTTACCTTTGCATATATACATGTGTGTGTATGACGCTGTAGTCTTCAATTGTTCTTCCTTCCGGGAACAGGAGAATGTATGAATCTCTGCTCCAGTTGACCGACGCAAGTGATTTTACGCAGAAGGTACTGGCATGTGGACATGTCAACCTTGTGAATCCAACACAGTGTGAGTTTCAGATCTTGATTTGCATTGTTCCGTATGTGGTCAAATTTTAGTGGGAGAAGCATTCACAGTTATTGCAGGCTGAGCTATGTGTGCAAATTTTAAGGCCATGAATATTATTAATTTTAGTTGAGGCTCTTGTGCAATGACCAAAATGGCTGTCAAAGAAATAGCATTCATTATGAAGCACCGCGGTGCCTTGAATTTTTTCTCTGTATTGGCCATCATCTGCAAAAAAGACAGCTCATAATGTTATTATTAATGAAAAGACTCATAAAGGTAGGATTGAAGGAGAACCTGCTAAAATATAATCATAATTCTAAAATATGTGATCTGGGAGAATTTCATCCCATGAAAATTTGAGCTCAAATGGCATATATTCAGTCAAATGATCATTTTGTAACAGCATTGTGGATGTACTTAGTGTCTATCTCTCTTGCATTGCAGTGAGGGCCAAGCTGGCTGCTTCAGGCAACCCAGAAGTGTTCCTTGCTAGTCATCCCTTGTCAACCCGTTTGTGGGTTGGCGGTGGAGAAAGTTCAGATCTTAACCGGAAGCAGAAAGAAGCCATGCAAAAGGCCTTGAAGTATAAGTTCACATTGATTCAAGGACCACCAGGTACACACATCTGTAAATACTAAACATTAGACAGAGGAACGTCTCTATAATGGACACTTTGGGAACTGAAACCCAGTTTGCAATGTAGGGGTTTCCCTTGTTCAGAGGTTATTTCAGATGCAGAACAATATATTGGGACCACAAGAATAGCCTGTTATAGAGAAGTTTCTGATTATTTGGGGAGTTTATTGTACTAAAGGATTTCAATGTACAAAAAACATTTGAAAATGGGAAATAGATTATAAGGACCAAGCTGTCAATTCCTACAAAAGTACTGGATGTTAACATTGGTTGCATAGGGCTGGACAGGCATGGGGGGGGGGGGGGGGGGGGGAGGGGGGTTGTACATACTTATGGCTAGATGGGCATAGACTTATGCTTGCACTTTTGATCTACATTGACAAAACATCCATGCATCAGCACACATAGTAAAATGTTTTTATCCTGTGAGTGTGGTTTCCCTTTCCCCTCCTGTTGGCTCACACACTAGCTACCCTTTACCCACTTCACAGGTACTGGCAAAAGTGTGACAGGTGCTCACCTGGCATATGCCTTTTACAAGTGCAACAGGCAAGAGGGGAGAACAAGATGTGTTCTCTATTGTGCTCCCTCGAATAAAGCTACAGATGTTGTGTTAGGTAAACATGGGATAGTGTGTTGACAAACCATTACAACATGGATGTTGTGGAATATGGCTCGGTTCTTTGTTGTTTTAAGACTCCTGGACCATAAATGAAGTCTGATTTTAGTAATCAGCCATGGTCATACAGAAATCCCTCAGCATCAGACTGGTTCACAAAGAGGTCCTCTGCTTCATACATGTCATACACAATTTGATCAGTGTACAGTAAACATATTATGTGTCATGGTGCGGGGGCGAAAGTTGGGTGGATCAAAGAGTACCTCGGGCTTACATCCACGATGTAGCCCTGCTACTTTGATGTAGCCCAGGTCAAGGGTCTTGTCAATCTCCTGCCAGCCAAAACCCATTCATGCCTCATTAATTAATAGTTGTCAATTGTCACATTTTGCAGTGTTTTGCTTCACCATGACACATAATAGTTGTATCCTGCCTTGGTGTGCTACAGCAGCATAAAGTGCCAATTAATTGACCTCGGGCGCACACCAAGGCAGGATACAACTATTACATGTGAAGCTTACAAATTTACAGTTGAGGTAGATGGATCCTTTGTACTCTGTGCTTTGGAAGACATATTATCTGTAGAAACTGCCAATTTGAACATGATGTGATCCTACACATGGACCTCGGTCCTTCTAACGCACTTACATATTCAGACGTGACATATCACTGCATTCTCCCTACCCACACCTTTGTGTTTTTTCCTGCCTACAGGATATCTCCATCAGTTCAAACTGAACCACAAATCTCCTGTGAAAATCCTGAGAATCTACAGCCGCGGAATGGAGTACCAGACAAAGGGAGCTGGGCCAAGAATGAATGAGGAGATATTCAAACAGATCATCACTGACAAGTGCTCCAAGGAGTTTCTTCCCTATGCCTTGCATGATAAAGTTAGCCACACTCAATATGGCAAAGAAATAGAGTCATGGGAGACCAAATTTCAGGACATGAAAGCAAGGGGACAAATTCCATCAGCTGAAGAAGAGAAGCAATATCACTATTGTCTCGCTGCTGGTGAACGAGAGGTTTTCAATAAAGAGAAATTCGACATTATCCTTTGTACCTGCAACGAGGCTGCAAGCCTCCGCATGAAACAGCATCTCCGTGTTCAACAGTGCATTGTGGATGAGTGCGGGTATGCAGTGGAGCCAGACGCTATGATCCCACTCCAGCTGAGCCAACACGTGGTCCTCATTGGAGACCACAAGCAGCTACAACCGGTCATCAAGAACAGGTACAGTGTGGGCAAGCATCAGTGGGGACCATGCTTGTGGCTGTACGTAAGCTGTTGTGAGCACATTCTCATGTGAGTATATACTCACCGGAGTACATACTCACCGGAGTACATACTGACCGGAGTACATAGTCACAGAGGTACATACTCACAGAGGTACATACAGAAGTACATACTCACAGAGGTCCATACTCACAGAGGTACATACTCACAGAGGTACATACTCACAGAGGTCCATACTCACAGAGGTACATACTCACAGAGGTACATACTCACAGAGGTCCATACTCACAGAGGTCCATACTCACAGAGGTACATACTCACAGAGGTACATACTCACAGAGGTACATACTCACAGAGGTACATACTCACAGAGGTCCATACTCATAGAGGTACATACTCACAGAGGTACATACTCACAGAGGTCCATACTCACAGAGGTACATACTCACAGAGGTCCATACTCACAGAGGTACATACTCACAGAGGTACATACTCACAGAGGTACATACTCACAGAGGTCCATACTCACAGAGGTCCATACTCACAGAGGTACATACTCACAGAGGTCCATACTCACAGAGGTCCATACTCACAGAGGTCCATACTCACAGAGGTCCAACTCACAGAGGTACATACTCACAGAGGTACATACTCACAGAGGTACATACAGAGGTACGTACATACTCACAGAGGTACATACTCACAGAGGTCCATACTCACAGAGGTACATACTCACAGAGGTACATACTCACAGAGGTCCATACTCACAGAGGTACATACTCACAGAGGTACATACAGAGGTACATACACATGCCTGTTGTGCATCCCTGCTCATGCGTCTACATGCATACCAGGTACAGCAAAGTGGACTATGTGTGCAGTTAATGAATGATCCTGCATGTATTCTATGTGAGCTGAGTCCACTTCCATCACTTGTGTATTTTCTCTCATCATTTCTGTGTGTACATTCATCACTTCCGCGTGTATTCTCATCACTTTTGTTTTCTCTCTCATCGCTTCTGTTGTCCTGTAGTATTGCTGGGGACAATGGTCTCAATCGCTCACTCTTTGAGAGATACGCTGACATGTACACAAAAGCTAAGGAGAAGACAAGAGTTGCTGAAGAGGCTTGTGCTTTCACACAACTTGAGGAGCAGTACAGAATGGTGAGATGTGACCTCCTCCACTTGTATGTACTTTATAGTGGGACCTCTGTAATCTGACACCTGGCAGTACTTCAGTATTCTCCTAATCTGACCACCTTATGAGGTACACTCACTGTTAAAGAGCATATCTGTCTATTCATGTACAGTGGAAACTCATTATGAAGAAATCTCTTGCAGTGAATTTCTGCATATTATAGTGAATGACTTCATGCGACCCAGTTAAAGGATGCTGTATCTATGTCTATGGCTTGTATGTAAAAAGCAAGCCTTAGACATAAATACAGCTTAAACTTATTATAACCGTAGCTATAACAAAATACAGGGGACACTGTAAATTCTTCATTATATCAAAATTCACTATAACCAGTTACACTTTCATAGTAAACATGTACACAGCCCCCAGGGCTGTGGAGTGTGGAGGTTGCACTGTGTTTAGCTGATTCACTTGTGCCTTTGGTCGTGTGTACCATTCTCAAATGCAGCACGAGGCCATTTGTCAGCCTCCGTCTGATCTCTTCTACAACAAAACCCTGAAGACAGCCTACAGTGTTAGCATAGGATGGAGAGAGTACAGGGGACGGTTTAGGAGTGCCTTTAGGTCACCCTTCCTCTCATCAGAGACACCACTACTGTTCTGCAATGTTGTGGGAAGGGAGCGCAGTCCTCAGTCCTCAACCACTCAGGGCGGAGGTCCGGAGTCCAAGCAGAACTGGGATGAAGCTGATGTAGTGGTGAGTTGGTGAGGAGCATGTTTTAGCACAGCGTTGAGTGGAGCTGGGGATGTGCTGCATTGCACACACTCAACTTTTATACCTTTTTAAGTATCATATTCATGTATGTTAAATTTAGCATGCACGCACACAGATGCACACGCACACACACACACATGCACACACGCACACATGCAACCATGTACGCACACACACGCACACGCACACACACAAACACACACAATGATGTGAACTCTATTTATCTTGCCACCCAGTTCTCTTAGTTGTGATAGGCTGTAGCTGTGTACGACAGCTGTAGTGTGAAAACTCCAAATCTTTTAGTCTTTGAGTGTCGGCACTCCTGTTCACACAGGCATGTAGAGATCCCAAACTGTGTAGTATTACTTCATTGCTACTTGTGCTACAGTAGACCCATCCTTCAAGAATTCTCTGACTTCAAATGAATGAATATTGTTCATAGTTATCGTGATGTGGTGTTATTGCTCCACATCATTTTTGCAGGTGAAGTTGGTGCAGGAATTCAAAAGAGGCCTCACTCCCCTACCACCTAACTCTAACGTGGATGACATCGTTGTTCTGACTCCTTACCGTGGACAGAAGGATTGTATTAACAGAAAACTGGAGAATATTGGCTGTGACAGTGTACCAGTGAAAACAGTGAATGAGAGTCAAGGTGTGTGTGTGGGGGGGTGATTTGTGTGTCTGTATATCTGTCTGTCTAAGTGTCTGACTGTCTCTCTCTCTCTCTCTCTCTCTCTCTCTCTCTCTCTCTCTCTCTCTCTCTCTCTCTCTCTCTCTCTCTCTCTCTCTCTCTCTCTCTCTCTCTCTCTCTCTCTCTCTCTCTCTCTCTCTCTCTGTGTTTTGTATATATTTCCCTGTTTGAGTGTGTGGTTTTCTCATGTTAATATCATTATAAGCAATTTCTGTACATTCTTACCGGACTGCAGGTAGTGAAGCCAACATTGTCATCCTCTCAACTGTGCGCTCAATGTCTCCCGGAGAGTTTGACCCAGAGCTACTGAGAGGCGACATTGGCTGGGCAAGGGAGCACCTCGGGTTCATCACTGACCCCCATCAGATCTGTGTCGCCATCTCCAGGAGCAAGTTTGGGTTCATTGTGGTCGGTAAGTGTGGGGAACCCCCCCTCCCTACAGTTCACTGTAGGGCCAACCAATTTTGGTCTCTGTAGACAGGTAGTCCTTAATACACAGTTGTACTAGTATCACTGAGGTAGTCCATGGATGGACCTACAGTGGCCTCTGTACACAGGTGGTTGTTCTATACAAGTGGTCCTTCTATACAGGCGGTCCTTCTATACAGGTGGTCCTTCATACAAGTGGTCTTTCTGTACAGGTGGTCTTTCTGTACAAGTGGTCCTTCTGTACAGGTGGTCCTTCTGTACAAGTGGTCCTTCTATACAGGTGGTCCTTCTGTACAGGTGGTCCTTCCATACAGTCCTTCTGTACAGGTGGTCCTTCTATACAGGTGGTCCTTCTATACATGTGGTCCTTCTGTACAAGTGGTCCTTCTATACAGGTGGTCTTTCTGTACAGGTGGTCTTTCTGTACAAGTGGTCCTTCTGTACAGGTGGTCCTTCTGTACAGGTGGTCCTTCTGTACAAGTGGTCCTTCTATACAGGTGGTCCTTCTGTACAGGTGGTCCTTCCATACAGTCCTTCTGTACAGGTGGTCCTTCTATACAGGTGGTCCTTCTATACATGTGGTCCTTCTGTACAAGTGGCCCTTCTATACAGGTGGTCCTTCTATACAGGTGGTCCTTCATACAAGTGGTCCTTCTGCACAGGTGGTCCTTCTGTACAGGTGGTCCTTCTGTACAGGTGGTCCTTCTGTACAGGTGGTCCTTCTATACAGGTGGTCCTTCTGTACAGGTGGTCCTTCATACAAGTGGTCCTTCTGCACAGGTGGTCCTTCTGTACAGGTGGTCCTTCTGTATAGGTGGTCCTTATGTACAGGTGGTCCTTCTGTACAGGTGGTCCTTCTGTACAGGTAGTCCTTCTGTACAGGTGGTCCTTCATACAAGTGGTCTTTCTGTACAAGTGGTCCTTCTGTACAGGTAGTCCTTCTGTACAGGTGGTCCTTCTATACAGGTGGTCCTTCTGTACAGGTGGTCCTTCCATACAGGTGGTCCTTCTGTACAGGTGGTCCTTCCATACAGGTGGTCTTTCTGTACAAGTGGTCCTTCTGTACAGGTGGTCCTTCTGTACAGGTGGTCCTTCTATACAGGTGGTCCTTCTGTAAAGGTAGTCTTCTTGTATGGGGGGCCTTTAAGGCAGGTTCCACTGAGCCTCTCAGCAAACACCGGTGTGTTGTGTGGTGTCTAACTGCTGGATGCTTTGTCTTTCAGGCAATGGTAGACTGCTGAGCTGTGACCACACATGGAACAAAATCATTAACAACCACTTCAAGAGAAATGGATGTTTTGTGGAGAGATATTCCTAACAACATATTCCATTAATTTTATATTATACCATAGCATATATATATACTGTATTATACCACAGCACATGTACGTATACTGTATTATACCATAGGATGTGTACACTGTAATAATATTCTCAGAGTTGTAAGTTTGTGTATTGGACTTGTGTGAGCTAAGCTGACATCTACTTTTAGTATGGTACATACTGTAAATATGAAAGTATTATTTTTCTTGGATTGGTGTGGTGTGAAGGCTTAAAGAATGAAGTCACATGTACCAAGAAGGGAGAGCACAATTGGTGCACACACACCAGTAGTAGAACCTCTGTAATCCGACACAGTACGGGTAACAACCAGTGTGTCCGGTTATGGAAGATGCAGATTATCAACTAGTGACTCTTAGTATGGTCCACTATGGTGATTGTTCGTAAAAGATGGTTGAATGGAGAGAGTTAATGTTGGACTATATAGAGGAATATTAATGTTGGACTATACAGAGGAATGTTGGACTATATAGAGGTATGTTGGACTATATAGAGGTATTGGATACGAAGGTTTCGCTATATATTGGATAGTTTTGTGCCGCATGTGCATGTTCTGGGACCATGTACTGCACGCTTTCAGGGAAGTTGAAATTCATTTTGTCTGGAGACTGCGTGCATGGAGTTTATATGCTTCATGCAAACAGAAGCTTGCATGGTACCGTATGTGCACACTAAACGCTAGTGTACTACAGGAGGCCATGCTGCTATCCTCTTCACTGGCTTTTAACCTACAAAGATGGAGCACAGAACAGATGCATGCAATGGAGCACAGAGCAGATGCATGTGATGGAGCACAGAGCAGATGCATGCGATGGAGCACAGAGCAGATGCATGTGATGGAGCACAGAGCAGATGCATGTGATGGAGCACAGAGCAGATGCATGCGATGGAGCACACAATATAGATGCCTGAACCACAGTTAATACCATAAACAGTAGAAGCTCACATATCCGGGCCCTGTAGTAGCAGGCACCTCACTCAACTGGGCAGTGTTTTCATAACAGGATGTTATCATAAGATCAATTGTGAATAACATTACTGGTCAAGCTCCCAGATGGTGTGAGTGCATGTATTGAAATGGCCATGGCTGGTAGTAACTCAGCACATGAAGAGTTTGAAACAAATACAACTCCCCTCTTACGTTCACTGTAGCTGATTATAGTATTATGTATGTACACATGCCAAACAATTTTATAGTACATTACAAAATTTAATATGACATTGTATTAATGGAGTATAACCTACTGTACTTTCATAGTTATGGGCACCCCCTGGTCCCAAGCCACCCGGATATGAGAGGTTCTACAGTATAGATGTCCTATGATAATTCTGCATCATAATATAGCGTCATGCAGGCCAACACCACGGGCCTGTATCAGTATGGCTGATAGTACATGCCTGGACGCAGCCAGCTGCAAAATGCGGAGGGAATAGGGGAAGTCCCAGGAGTCGAGTGAAAAATGGCTACCGATTCAGCCAACGACCGAGGAATCGAAAACAGGATGGCGTCCGTGCCCGAAGACATGTCAAGACAAGAAGAGGAAGACGGAGAATTACAGAAATATAAGTACACTTTCTCGCACACGACGTAGGACACTTGTGCATGAGCAATTTATGCTAAACTTAATGTTTCTTGATAATCGACGTATTTAACTTTGTTCATCCGTTTATGTATATCCTTACAGCTCCCTGCCACCACCACCAGTGAACGGTATGTCGATATCATAAACTAGGTGCTTGTAGTGGTCGTGTGTTTGCTGACAGTAGAATACTAATCTTGTAGTGGAGATTGTGTCTGTCAAATACCGCACAATTGTAGTAAGTGGAGTTATCTTCAGTTCTGTGTGTATGTTTTTGTATTATATAGGTAAGATTCGCTACGATGTTCTTCACTTGTTTGGAACTGAAGAGATGTCGACTGATGATGTGAAGAGGTTCTTTGATACCTACGACCCTCACTACAAGCTGGAGTGGGTCAGTGATTCCGCCTGTGAGTTGCTTGGGGAGTGGTCCCAGTTTTAGGAAGTGGTCCAGTTTATTGAGGAAGTGACCCAGTTTTGGGGAGTGGTCCAGTTTATTAAAGAAGTGACCCAGTTTTGGGGAGTGGTCCAGTTTATTAAAGAAGTGACCCACTAGTGTGGGGAGTAGTGTAGCTGTGTTGGTTTTGGTCCATATTTAACGCAAGTGATCCTGGGATTGGGTTAAGTTGTTGAGGTTTGGCCAAGATTGACGTTGTGTAGAAGTAATTGTTCACTAATCAAACCTGTGTATGTTCTTGTGCAGCCATTCCTCCAATTCTACAGGTGTACAGGTGTGCAGGCTGTGGGTCAGGTGTGCAGGCTGTAGGTCAGGTGTGCAGGCTGTAGGTCAGGTGTGCAGGCTGTAGGTCAGGTGTGCAGGCTGTAGGTCTGGTGTGCAGGCTGTAGGTCTGGTGTGCAGGCTGTAGGTCTGGTGTGCAGGCTGTAGGTCAGGTGTGCAGGCTGTAGGTCAGGCGTGCAGGCTGTAGGTCAGGTGTGCAGGCTGTAGGTCTGGTGTGCAGGCTGTAGGTCAGGTGTGCAGGCTGTAGGTCAGGTGTGCAGGCTGTAGGTCAGGTGTGCAGACTGTAGGTCAGGTGTGCAGGCTGTAGGTCAGGTGTGCAGACTGTAGGTCAGGTGTGCAGGCTGTAGGTCAGGTGTGCAGGCTGTAGGTCAGGTATACAGGCTGTAGGTCAGGTGTGTGGGCTGTAGGTCTGGTGTACAGGCTGTAGGTCGGGTGTGTGGGCTGTAGGTCAGGTGTACAGGCTGTAGGTCAGGTGTGCAGGCTGTAGGTCAGGTGTGCAGGCTGTAGGTCAGGTATACAGGCTGTAGGCCAGGTGTGTGGGCTGTAGGTCAGGTGTGCAGGCTGTAGGTCAGGTGTGCAGGCTGTAGGTCAGGTGTGCAGGCTGTAGGTCAGGTGTGTGGGCTGTAGGTCTGGTGTGCAGGCTGTAGGTCTGGTGTGCAGGCTGTAGGTCTGGTGTGCAGGCTGTAGGTCTGGTGTGCAGGCTGTAGGTCAGGTGTGCAGGCTGTAGGTCAGGTATACAGGCTGTAGGTCAGGTGTGTGGGCTGTAGGTCTGGTGTACAGGCTGTAGGTCGGGTGTGTGGGCTGTAGGTCAGGTGTACAGGCTGTAGGTCAGGTGTGCAGGCTGTAGGTCAGGTGTGCAGGCTGTAGGTCAGGTATACAGGCTGTAGGCCAGGTGTGTGGGCTGTAGGTCAGGTGTGCAGGCTGTAGGTCAGGTGTGCAGGCTGTAGGTCAGGTGTGCAGGCTGTAGGTCAGGTGTGTGGGCTGTAGGTCTGGTGTGCAGGCTGTAGGTCTGGTGTGCAGGCTGTAGGTCTGGTGTGCAGGCTGTAGGTCTGGTGTGCAGGCTGTAGGTCTGGTGTGCAGGCTGTAGGTCTGGTGTGCAGGCTGTAGGTCTGGTGTGCAGGCTGTAGGTCTGGTGTGCAGGCTGTAGGTCTGGTGTGCAGGCTGTAGGTCAAGTGTGCAGGCTGTAGGTCTGGTGTGCAGGCTGTAGGTCAGGTGTATGGGCTGTAGGTCAGATGTATGGGTAGTGATGAGTATTCTATAAATACTAGGCTTTTTTAGTTATACTGTGCCAATGGTTGTCCAGCCATAGTGTGGTCTATTGCACACTTGATTGTGCTCTGATGTGTGCTAAGTATGGATGTATGAAGGTGTTCACTACGTCTGTATCTTCAGGTAATATCGTTTTTGATAGTAATTCAGTAGCAAAAGATGCGTATGAGACCTATGGGATCAGGGGAATTCCCTTTGACCCTGAAGTGGCTGCCAAGCTAACAGAAGAGGAGCGGCGATATCTTCAGTGGAGAGAGTGTGGGAGATTCCACCTCAAAGCTTTCACGGGTCTCTTCGTTCGTTATGCTGTTGAGGGCGACAGGAAGGAGAGACGCGCAGCGGAGAAGAGCCAGTACTACAAGAAACATGGACGAGTTGTTGAAGACAACAAAGAAGACACCGTTGTGGATCTGAGGTGTGTGTGTGTGTGTGTGTGTGTATGTTTGTGTGTGTTATGCAATTATATTAGTATGTAATTTTATGTGCCAATGTATATATAAGAATAATATTATGTGAATATGTATCTGTGTACATGTGAGTAGCATTTGCACCACTTTCTCTCCTTGGATTTGTTCTGTCTTTAGGCAAACTCTTGAGCGGAAGAGGAGTGAAGTTCCTTCGGATAGTGGACAAGGAGAGGATGATCTCAGATCTGAAATAGCCTTGGTCAAAAAGAGAAAGACTCACTCTGACCGAAGTTATGATGTCAAGGGAGATTTGAGGGAAGATTTGAGAAAGCAAAAGTCAACTTCTCATCATCCTCGGCGTGAAATGAAACCATCTCTGAAATCAAGACTGGGTCCTTACACGTGACAGGCATTCTTCATTTCTCACATCTTTTGTCTCTTCTTTGATCGAAGAACAGCATGTTAACTGCATGTCTTTGGAATTATTTTGACATAATATCAATGAGGTTAAATTTTGGAAATCAATGGTAACTGTTGCATATTTAATATTCCAGAAATTATATAGTCAGATTCGGCCTCACTCATCATATAAAATGTCTCTGTGTGATGTTTTATGCAATATTGAATATTATGTACTCTGGAACAGATCACTATACAATCGTGGATCAGCAGAACTTGATGCAAACGTGTCGACATGTTCATAATACATGACAATTGAAATAATAAAAAAAAAATTTGCTAACAATTTATATCTATACATTTGGTTAAATAAGGGACAAGGAAATAATGGTACCGCAGAGAGAAGGTAGAAAAGTAATAACTTTCATGCAAACAATAAAACTAATAATATTTGCAGAAATCATACATAATTCACAGTCGGAGAAAACCAGATGTTAGTCCATCACAGGAGAAATGGGAACTTCTGCAAAAGTCCCTTCCCTGGTTGGAGGGAGGGTGTATCCTGGCAATGGTGGGAGTGTGTATGTTGGCATTGGTGGTGGGGGTATGCTGGAGGGAGGAAGAGAGGGATAGGTGCCACTTTCTGTGGCAGATGTGGGTAGGAGAGAGCCGGGATAGGGTGGAACCATCATTGGGAATCTCACTGCAGGAGGCATGGCTAGTGGATAGGGCCACTGGGGCATCGGTTTGTCTGGTTTGTTCACAAAGGGAGAGATTACGGGTCTTGCATTTACATCCCAGTTTCCAAATGCCACATTAAATTGTGGGAGTGGGGATGTAGATGACATGGAACTGGCTCCATTTGAGTAGGTAGACTCGGCAGGTGAGGGGAGAGGAGTGGATGGCATACTCCATCCTCCAGTCACCATTGTACCTTTGTACTCAAACTGCCTGTGAGTGGGACGAAGGATAAGAAATTGGAACACGTGTTCATCAATATAACATTGCAGTCTGTATGTATGTGAGTGTGAGCGTGTGTGTGTGTGTGTGTGTGTGTGTGTGCGCGCGCATGTGTGTGTGTGTGTGTGTGTGTGTGTGTGTGTGTGTGTGCGTGCGTGTGTGTGTGTGTGTGTGTGTGTGTGTGTGTGTGTGTGTGTGTGTGTGTGTGTGTGCATGTCTCTCTGTGCGAGTGCCTCACTGCTCATCAGTCTCCCTGAAGGCTTTAGCAAAAGGATTGTTGTCGATCTTTAGTTGTGTGACCTATAGAGATCAAAAGATGGTGTAAAAAAATTCCATCAAGCTGTGTGTGAGTTTACATGGGAGGTAAGCAACTTGTGTTGCTATGAGGGTGCAAGGAAGACAATGAAGTCCATGGAACAAAAACATGAAGCAAAGCAAACATGGAATGTGATAGGAGATGATTGTCCACAGCAGTAGGTTAGCGAGCGATGTCATTCAGGAAGCAAAGGATAATGAGAAATACATAATGGCTTTGTAGTTGTACAATAATCAACACAATTTTATAAAGTGTGTGTGTGTGTGTGTGTATGTCTCTCTCTCTCTCTCTCTCTCTCTCTCTCTCTCTCTCTCTCTCTCTCTCTCTCTCTCTCTCTGTGTGTGTGTGTGTGTGTGCGTACGTGTGTGTGTGGACTCACCAGGTCATTCTGATACGCAGTGACGGCTACAAACTGTGTCTGTGGAAAGTCAATAGAGTAGACAAGAGTTGTTTCCTTCTTGTTCAGATGTCTCAGAATATGGATCCTGGGTTGGTACTTGTGCATGGAGTTGAGGACAACCTGAGGGAAGACATGTGTGGTCATGATACAACCAGTGACACAGGTCTACCAGCAAGTACACCAGCACACATGACACAAGTACACCAGCACACATGACACAAGTCCACCAGCAAACACGACGCAGGCCCACCAGCACACATGACACAGGCCCACCAGCACACATGACACAAGCCCACCAGCACACATGACACAAGTCCACCAGCACACATGACGCAGGCCCACCAGCACACATGACACAAGTACACCAGCACACATGACACAGGCCCACCAGCACACATGACACAAGTCCACCAGCACACATGACGCAGGCCCACCAGCACACATGACACAAGTACACCAGCACACATGACACAGGCCCACCAGCACACATGACACAAGTACACCAGCAAACATGACATAAACACCGTTTTAATGCCAAATACACTCTTGCATGGCCACATATGGCACAAATCACACCATACAGCATGTAGAACACAACATGACGTGGGAGACATACATATGCCTTTCTAGTGTTCTTGTCATTGGTCAGTTTGACCTTCTTGAAGTGAACCTTGTCTCTCATCCACTGCTTGCCATTGGCTGGACTGTCCGGGTGTACATGTACCATTTGTGATGGGTCGTGGGAGTCCCCCTTTCCGACCGACAACCACTCTGAGTTTACATACTTGTACCTGTCACTCGATGCTGGACACATTTCCATTTGTAACGTGTATTTCGAATCCGGTTCCAGGCCACACACACTCACAGTAATCCCTGGGAACATCCTCCTGCAATGCAGAGATGACCCACAACACTCGTTAGCACGTACAAATACAGCTGTAATGACATAACACAATGTGTGCACAACATAGCAAGAGTGTGTGTGGCAGCGAGGAAGATATGCATCATCACATTCCTTCCATACCTTCCTGCTTTGGTAATGATCATTTCCGTGTCAACAGAGTAGAACTGCTTCCAAAGTTCTGCATTCTCAAGCTGAACGTGAATCTTGGATGTTCTCTGTGTGTCCTCTCGCACCACAGACGGGGTGATGGCATTGCAATGGAGTGGATCACTGAGCTTGGTGCAGCAGTTTGCCAGCTGGGTCCGTTGCTGCGTTTGGCTGGTGTAAGATGGTGGCGGGGCGACTGGCTCGCATCCGTCGCTGTCGTAAACGTGACCGCGTACGGGAACAACGCTACTGCGATCAGCGTTCACATCCATGTCGTTCACCCGCTGAGGACCGATCGAATAGGTTGGAGGAGAAATAACGCGTGTTGCATTCTGGTCGAATTCTTCTAAGGTATATCCCACACACACGGGTCTGTTTCTTGAGTGAAAGCGTTCGGTTGGGGATTCTGTCTTGCACGGCACGTCAATGGCGTCCTCCGAGGTAACTGTATAGGTGGGGCACACATCCACCTCTTGAAACGACTGTTCTGGGATCCTAACTTCCACGAATTTACATCCATCATCTGATGATTGGGAATCAATCGTTTCTTCCCAGGAGTTAACCCCGGCTTTGTATCCTGGCGCGATGGTCACGGGTGAAATCTCAGCCATAAGTGAGTCTCAGAGCAGTTGAGTATCGAGTAATACTTGATTCTCGGGGAATACTCTGTTTTCTGAATTCTAGTTGGCAATATATAGCAGCTTGGTCGATGACAGCAGTTTCCTTTAACAATCAGAGCTGGGCAAAGTGCCAAATCGGATTGCACTGACGCCTTTCATTGAGGATCACGAGATCACGGTGGGCGGGGCTAACGAACGGAACCGCCAAAATGATAGCTACTTATGCTCAATAAATACTTCTTCCTGCATCTATTTTCTTATACACATTACTGATTCAAAATGGATCTCAAATATACAGAACAGTAGAATGCACACACCACACTCCTCTTCCTTGTTGTAGAGTGCACATGGACAAATGAAGTCAAGTCAAAAGATCATAATTTGTGTTGTTTCAGCAATTTCATCACCTAGAAGCTGCAAAAGTTTACACAGTCAGCAGTTGTCATATCATTCTTTTGAATTAGGGAAGAGTGATAATACATAATGGTTCCTTGTGCAAGTGGTGAGGGGCAATAATTTGTTCAGCTGGATGTCATGAAGGAGTGGTTTTGAGAAAATTCTGCCAAGCTGGCCTGGTTTGTATGGCTTGTTACAAACTCAAACACCCATGCAGCACAGAACTGCTAAAGTGTTTACATCATGCAAACTATTTCTATGATCATACAACAGTGTCTGGTCAAAGGTATATAACATAGACTTTAGAGGTTTCCAATTTCTAATGTCCAATGATTATACCTTTAATCTTCATACAGATAAAAAATGTAGAATTGTTCTACAATATTAAAGAAATTATTTTTGATACAGTAACTACCAAAAGTAAATTCTAACACAGTTTACAAATAATATTAAACTAATCTTGCTGACTAGTACACTTTACCCTGCATGTCTTGGCTTATTGTAACAGTTAATTGCTCTTGCCTTCGATCAGTGATGATCCAGTGCTGTTGGGCTCCACATTACAGTTCATGTCAATGGTTGACCGTATTGATTTGGTAAGTTGTGACAATCCCCACCTGCATGTTTACGATCAGCTACCCCTTGAAGTTCATACATGTGCACACTTTGTCAGTCTCTGGGGAACCTCTTTGTCAGAGACTGACAAAGTGTGCACATGTATGGGCAACCTCTGACCAAAGGACAGTGTCATGCACATGCATTGCTGGGGACAATTCAGCAGATCCAGTCCCAAAAGAAGCTATCCAGAAGTGGTGGGGTATCTCATCCCGACTTATGGTCACAATATCCTACCATTCATAATAGTAGTCTATGAAGCTCTGACAGTGCCGGTAAGAAAAGTGGTAGGGCCATTGCTACACCTGCCCTCAGCTAGTGGTTCCTCGGCCTATGGATCAAGTGTTTTTTTTTGGTATCTTATTTTACGTGGGACCCCTTTAGCCTGAGGCTTCTCCACCAGGGGCCCACGAAACCCATGTAAATCATGCACAGTTTTTACATACACATTGCATGTGTGGCTTCAGTAGCTGTAAAAAGTTTCACAAACAAGCAAGGGGTGAAGGTTGGGAATCGAACTGTGCCACCCTGCACCCCCTAACCCCAAGTCACCATATATTTAATTTATATAAATTAGTTTCAATTGGTAAATGATCTTTTGGACTATACTGGTAACAGTCATGCAAGATACCGAATTGGTATCAGTACATGCAAAATTAAATGCCATATAGTGGTACACACATGCAATGTATTATATTTAATATGTACACGTTGACTTGACAATGTAGTACTGTACTTGACAATGTTCATTCAATGGTGTGCATGCATGTGTTTGCTAGTCTGGCCTGCTATGACCGTCCCACGTACACACATTAGGGAGGAAGGTCGTAGCAAGCCAGACTAGTGTTTGCTTACTCAGACCATCCACATGGTAGCAGCTGAAGGTGTTAAATATATAAGAGGACGTGATAAATGAAGAAGACAAGCTTTAAGGAACAAACAACATGACCATTGCTTAGCACCTAAAACTTGACAAAATTTTTACTTTCTGTGCTCAACAAAACAAATACATAAAAGTCATGATTCGGAATTAGATCATGAATTTACTTAAATAAAAATAATAAACAAAGTACAACATTACCTGACGGTGTCCAGTTATCATTACAGGAAACGCGCTAGCAAATACCGAAGACCCATTCTTTGATCATAAATGAGTGGCTCAGAGGTGAATTTCAAGAAGGAACTGCCAAGTCCCCGAAATATTTTAGCTCCTGCAACTGTTACGGGTTCTTCCTCGCTTTGCCCCACACCCGGGAGTAACGTCCCCACAGCGACAGCTTCTGATTACCAAAACGCAAGAAAACCTGGAA
>CAUJGJ010000195.1:819637-837137 GCA_963170055.1 Halisarca cf. caerulea | reverse complement strand
CATATGGAAAAATTGTTTCTATGGAAGTTGCTATCTTGACCGCCTCCTTGTACCATTCATCTTTAGGACTACATTGCCATAAAGGAAAAACATGCCGTGTTTCTGCCACACACAGCTGGAAGATACGCAGTGAAGAGATTCAGAAAAGCCCAGGTAATCTACTTGGATAAATGTTTTTCAGCATCTGTGTTCATGTCTTCCTGCCTCCAACAGTGCCCTATTGTTGAGCGTTTGACCAATGCACTGATGAAACATGGACGCAACAACGGGAAGAAGATGCTGGCATTAAGGATTGTACGGCAGGCATTTGAGATCATCCACCTGCTAACCGGCGAAGTGAGTGTGTGTGTGTGTGTGTATGTACACGTGTGTGTGTGCACGCGCGCGCGTGTGTGTGTGCACAGGGAACACCTGACTCTCTCAAGTGATCTTCATAGATCTTTCAGTGCACAACATGTGATGTGCCAAAACCAGACCCTCTCCTGGTGTACATGAGAGAGGCTGATTTTGTGACTACACAGTCAGGAGGTACTAGGAGCGCAGTCTGCAAGTCTGCTGGTCTGTGAAGTGAGGGTTGGAGTATTTTACCTCTGGGCCATCCCCCTCTCAACACCAAGTGTGCATGTGGTGTGTAGGGGGAATTTCTAGTGCAACAAATGATGTAGTCTCTGTCATTACTCGGAGAACAGTCGTGTGTCCTTTGTGACAAGTTGCTAATGTATACCTCATAGTCTTTTGTTGATCACTCATTTCCTTGGTCAGTTTGTACTGTGAAGCTGAATTGGGATGTTGGCAGCCATTTTTATTGGTATTTTGTCCATTTGCTACTTTGGGTATGCTTTATTATCGGCACTTATCAAATGCAACAGCCACTTACACCCTAGCAACATACACCCTAGCAACATACACCCTAGCAACATACTTCTGTGAGTGATTTTTCTTTTAGCTCTAAGTTTGCCAAACTCCGTGAGAGGCTTAGCATCTGAGACTTTACAGTAGTTCAGCTCCCATCCTATCCCTTGTCCTCCTCCCTCCACCCCATCCCTGTCTTCCTCCCTCCACCCCATCCCTGTCTTCCTCCCTCCACCCCATCCCTGTCTTCCTCCCTCCACCCCATCCCTGTCTTCCTCCCTCCACCCCATCCTTATCTTTCTCCCTACCTCCTCCTCAGAACCCCCTGAAGATCCTTGTGGAGGCCATTGCCAACAGTGGCCCTCGTGAAGACTCAACCAGGATTGGTCGTGCTGGAACCGTCAGGAGACAGGCTGTGGATGTGTCTCCTCTGAGGAGAGTCAACCAGGCTATATATCTCTTGACAGCGGGTGCCAGGCAGGCCTCGTTCAGGAATATCAAAACGATTAGTGAATGTTTAGCTGATGAGTTAATAAATGCAGCCAAGGTGAGTGGTGCGGGATGTGATGGTAATGAATTATTTTAAGGGGCTATTTGGTTTGGCAATTTGGCATATAGTGGATGTCAGCTCCCATATATTGTACCATGTATGTGTTTTGTTCTGAGTCACTCAGAGATGTTTTGTTTGTCTTCTTGTTTAGGGATCTTCCAACTCTTCTGCCATCAAGAAGAAGGATGAACTGGAGCGCGTGGCGAAATCCAACCGCTAGGGCCTTTCGTATAAACACCAGTTCTCCACAGAATTGTTTTTGTTTGTTATGAAATTGTCACTGCATTGTGCCATCAATGTGAATCTTTATAATTATTAAATTGAAATAGCATGTACATCAATATTCAATGTAGAATCCTTGAATTGGGAAAAGGATTGTATTAGGTGTAGTAAGGACGTGCTGTCTTCAGTCCCGTAACGCACCGAAGAGTCATGTTTGTGGCATATATGGCTGGGTGGCCTAATGACCAGGTGGACCTGGAGCAGATGGAATGGATAAGAACAATGCTAGCATTCAGTTTTTTTACAGCTGATATTGATAATTATTGAAATGATTTATGAATTATTGGATTTAGAAAAGTTGATACACCTATCCAAGTATACATACCCTTCCTCAGTGTCCTGCCCCCCATTACAATAATATTAATTATTGTAATGGGGGGCAGAATATTGAGACTACTTTATAAAGGCCATTACAATAATTGTAATGGCCTTTATAAAGTAGTCTCGCCAACCAGACACAGTGCGAAGAAAAAAAATGGCGGATACAAGCAAGGGGCGGGTCTTCAACTTCCATTCATGTAGAATCGTTCTACTTGGCAAAAATGTCAATGTATTGCAATTCCGTCGATGTGAATCTACATAAGTTACACATAGATCATGTAAACTCGCTGTCTTTTACAGTACTTTTGTATCATGATAGACCGAAAATACCAGTACACAAATATATATAAATATATTATATTTTAACCATATGGCATAGATTATCTATGATATAACTTTCACAGTGAAATATTAAGGTAACATGAAGTACTTGTCTTCATAATTTTGTACCAAATGTCATAAACTCTCTCATTTCATTGAGGCCTTTTGCTATGGAAGCACCTAAAGCCAAAGAGTTGGTCTCCGGAGAAGAGTTGAAGGAGAAGACACTGAAGATAATCTTCCCCTTTAGTGCACTGTAGTAGACTGCATACCCGTTTTCATTTTCTGGTCCATGACCACCTACTACATCCATGTCAACGGGAACCTATATACATCCAGAAAATGGTGCAAATACACTGCTTTATCATTTGGCCAATAGACTGAGTGGGTGAGGTTAAGCCTCCCCCCCCCCCCCCCCCCCCCCCCCCCCCACGGCTAAGGAGTACTATGCACCACTCCTAAAACTTTTACAAACATTGAAGACTATAGAAGACTATGATTATTACTACATGCAGTGTCTAAAATAGAGTAGAATCTTTGGGAAAAAATCTATTTAATAATTATAACCATATATTGAGTGAATTTATTAATAGTAGCAGTTATAGTAGACGGACAGAACATGCAATAGGACAATAGCAGATGTGACCTATTTTTATCTGCAAATACTCTCGGCTTAAATGAAGCCATTTTAAATATCCAGCTGCATTTTTTCCACTGCACATTCGATATCCACTTCCCATGAATTCAATGAAACTAAATCATGCAGGGAGGGAGGGGGGGGGGGGGGAATTCATGGTTTTCGTGGTTGGGAAGAGAACCACTAAGTATTCATATACTTACTCATGCGAGTTACAGTATTACTGCAAGTTTCAATTTCCTTCTGGCGTGTGTACAAACCACAGTGACTGTTCTTTACCATGAATATTCCAAATTTTTAGCCATCACAAAAATTTTACCCCTTGAAAATACCCTCTGTATGTATGGAATATAATATCTCTGTGTGCTTAATATACATAACGTTTACTTTGACACTGTCAGTGAGTAAACATGTCAAACACCCTTGAGTCTGTAAGTCCAGCTACCAACCTTATGCCTACATTATGTATGTGCTCCGTCTGGATGTCCAACAGTTGCAGTTGCATAACCCCTGCATGCCATTGCACAACAGGCCATCCTGTTATACAACTGTATGGCAACATCAAAGCCGTTCCATCCGAGATGGAAGCCCTACACAGAGCAGCAATTAAACTAACCTCCACGACAGTATCAGTCATGAAGCTCAATAACTTAGTAGTGCTTGAGATTAGTTTATTTTTCGGAGCAAGCGAAGTGAGCGGAACCAAACTGGTCGACCATTTGAACAACCGACGTCTGGTTAGCCTACTGGAAAAGTTAGCCTTAGGCTTGCTCACCAAAAGCACGTGTTCCAATACATTGTAACATGATGTCAACAGTGACAATATATATTGCACATGTAACACTCGGCTATCAACTTTGCCGTCACTGGCTACACAAACACATTAGAACACACTGTCACTGCCATAATTACTTTGCTCGACGACCTGGCGATTGCCACACCGTCCAAAACATAAGACAAAGAGCTAAGGCATTGCAGCCGTCTATAGTTAATGATTGTGTAATACATCATCATGACATATGACTACATCGTCATGACACGTGGCTACATCACTATGTAACAGAATACTAGCAATTCCTATACTACACTATGTAGCAGTTGTCAACACAAAGACAATACATTGTCTAGCACAAACTGTTCCTACACTACACAGACCTAAGTCTAGAATGGGTACACACATATCATTATTTTGTACCAAATGTTATAATCTCTCTCATTTCGTTGAGGCTTTCAGTTATGGAAGCTCCTAAATCCAAAGAGTTGGTCTCTGGAGAAGAGTTGAAGGAGGAGACAGCAAAGAAAATCTTCCCCTTTGACGCACAGTAGCAGACTCCATACCCATCTTCATTTCTTGGTACAAGACCAGGCAACATATCCACACCAACAGGAACCTACAAGTTCAGAACATGGTGCAAATACACTGCTTTATCAATTGGCCCATAGACTGAGTGGGTGGGGGTTACCCCTCACCCCCCCCCCCCAAACTTGGGAGTACCACCACTTCCTACAACTTTTACAAACATTGACGACTACAAAAGACTAAGACTACTTTTGTATGCAGTGTCTATGTACATCACCAGTGGCATATGCCTTCAAACATCATCACAGAATCATTAAATTGCTAGTCCAGAATTCCACCCAACAAGGAAATACCCCTTTTGTCGGCCTATATGATATTATGGTAACAGCAGGCAAAAGACTAACCCGACCGGTAAACAGATCATGAGTTGTGCTTCTGGAGTAGGCAACGTCTGTGTAAATGGAAGGTGTTTCGATTCCAACTTGTGTTGCCAGCAGCTTCATACCCAGGAGGTGTCTGTCCACACCTTGAGCTTTGACAGCCTGGAAGGAGACCATGCATGTCAAGAACAGCTTCTCATGCACTCTTAGAACAGCCTCTCACTCTTAGAACTACTGCTCACTCTTAGAACAGCTTCTCACTCTTAGAACAGCTCCTCAATCTTCGAACAACTTTTCACTCTTAAAACAGCTGCTCGATCACTTTTAGAACAGCTTCTCACTCTTAGAACAGCTTCTCATTCTTAGAACAGCTGCTCACTCTTAGAACAGCTTCTCACTCTTAAAACAGCTGCTCACTCTTAGAACGGCCCCTCACTAGAGCACAGAAGAGAAGGGACAACTCACCTCTTTTGTATACCAGGTGTGGTAGTTGACAGCTTCCCTCAATGCCACAGCTTTGTCCTGAGCCTAGGGTATGTGTACAAACAGAGGAAAAATCAAATACAACTTGTCCACACTATACATACACATGCACATATACAATCACACACATGTACACACACATGACCACGCATGCATGCATGCACGCACACTCACTCACTCACAGATGCATTGGGGTCACACACAGTCTGGTAGAAGGTATGAGATTGGGGGCTCTGGGAGCGGATACATTCTGTCCTTCCAAACTTAAAGGGTTTAGTGAACGTGGCTTCATGAACAGCAGGACGTTTGCCATGATATCTGCAACAAAGTGATAGTAGGACTTGTGGTGAATTGCCACTTAAAGATAATGCTGAAACAACGTATGTACCTGAAGTAGGCCAGCTGTAGAGCTTGTTGTATGAAGGCATCAGGTGACATCTTGAAGGTCTTGATTGTCTCTTTACCGTAGTCATCAAATGTGAATACTTTTGCATCAAAATTCTTTACTTGTCTAAAATCATACGAGTACATGACAGATTCATTTGCACATGCAGGTGAATACGTACATATACACAAGCTTAGTACACACACACGCACACACACACACACACACACACACACACACACACACACACACACACACACACACACACACACACACACACACTTACACACACACACACACATACACACACACGCAAACACACACACACACACATACACACACACACACATACACACACAATACATGCATATATGCATGCTGTAGGATCACAAACCTTTCAATGAACTCTTCAGCATCCTTAAGGTCTTGAGCTGTTTCTGGTGAAATGTTCCACTTCAAAGCTTCAAACTCTGTCAGTTTGTCAGGATCAACCAGATCTTGGATCTCCGGTAGACTCTCCTCAACACTGTAGGAATAGTAAAAGAACACAAATATATGCAATTGAGGTTAGAAGTAATTAACACTTTGTCTGTTGGATGTGAACTCAAAGTAGATAAAATTTCAGTGGCCTAAAGATGTAGAATGAATACTGTCTCATACACATCATGCCATCAACACACATGCACCCACTTATGCACACCCATACCCATCCACCAACCAACACAACGTGCACTAACACAAAACACACACACACACACCCAAACACACACACATGCACCAGTGCACTTACCAACACGCAAATAAAAAATCCAATGCTCTTGCTGTGGTCGACGCGTCAACAGGGGAATGGTCCATGGTAGCTCCCAAGGAACCGTCTTCAGATATCGAGATCTGGACAAATTCAAGGAAAGCTTTCCTATCAAAAGGAACTTTGTGAAACAATTCTAACAGCTTGATTACTTATCCAGATCAGCAAGCCAAATACTACCATGCATCAACAATGAACGTTGGCACAAACAGATGCTATAATGCATGGCTAAGAGATAGGCATGAGGGCTGCATGGCATATAAAACGCACTCTCCCTCGAGTCCTTCACGCCCGAGGGAGAGCGTGTTTATATGCCATATATATATACAGCCCTCGTGCCTATGTATTAACCACTAAATTATATATACATATATATGTGTGTGTGTGTGTGTGTGCGCGCGCGCGCGTGTGTGTGTGTGTGTGTGTGTGTGTGTGTGTGTGTGTGTGTGTTTTAGACTCTTGTGTAAGATGACTTGCCCTATTACATTCATTTTCAGTATTATTCCTGCTTCTTGTTGTAGAGTTTATTTATAAATATTTTTTTAAAATGTATGTAGTGTATCGGCAATGGTTCATACAACAAAATTATAATAAACTGACCGAGAACAAGTCTTCGCTACCCATCCAATAATTGTCTTTCGAAGCAAAAATTCCAAGTTACTGTTTACATATACAAGTAAAGCAAAGTACTAGAAGGCAGTTTTTACGCGCTTAAAGACTTTCTGAAGCTTTAACAACACAAAACAAAGTGAAGGAGTCTATATATATGTGTTCATATACACCTGTGACCCCACGACCTGGTGGTTATGCCTGATATACGACCTGTGCTAAGTACAGTATTGCATAATCGACAGTGTGTATATATATATATATATATATATATATATATATATATATATATATATATATATATATATATATATATATTATATTATCTATCTGTCTATCTATGAAAATAGCGATTAATGAAGGTATATATATTATATCAGTGTCCTCATGTAGAAGAGGTATTCTAAAGCATGTTAAAGGTTATTTTCTATATCTATAATATTATAGATTTAATTTAATCAATAACAAATGAGCAGTTATATCATATATAATATCATAATAATTCTCAGAAACTGCTTGATTGCTATTGACACTCCACACAATACCTGCATTGTGGTGTCGAACCATCTGTTCCCTGAATTGACATTAGTTCCACTTCCATGAAAGTAGCGATTAATGAGGGTGGTCCCATGACTGTCCAAGTAGGGGATGTCGTGTTTGACAGAGTTAACCTCCTCACGAGGTGTGTCCAGGCCTAGAAAGAATATACCTTGTTCAATGATGTCCAAGCTTCTGCGGTTGACTGGATCTGAAGGAGACATGAATATATATATCACCAGTCTGAAGGGTACACCAGTCTTGAGGATACACCAGTCTGGAGGGTACACCAGTCTGGAGGGTACACCAGTCTGAAGGGTACACCAGTCTTGAGGGTACACCAGTCTTGAGGGTACACCAGTCTGGAGGGTACACCAGTATGGAGGGTACACCAGTCTGGAGGATACACCAGTCTGGAGGGTACACCAGTCTGGAGGGTACACCAGTCTGGAGGGTACACCAGTCTGGAGGGTACACCAGTATGGAGGGTACACCAGTCTGGAGGGTACACCAGTCTGGAGGGTACATCAGTGTGGAGGGTACACCAGTCTGAACACTGACCTTTGATCAATCTTTGCCTCTTCTTGTACCAGGTGTCCCTGTGCTCAGAGGTGAACAGACCAACTTGGTACTGAGCACGTTCTGGGGAGGCCTCCAAGATTCCTGCCACTTGCTTCCTGATGTGGTGGAATGGGGCAATTTGAAGGGTACCGTCATTGCTTGGATAAAACAACTGGACTTTGAAGAGCTATACAAATAAGAATATAACATGAAAGAATAATGATATTTTTATTTTATAAGCATTGTATAAATCAGTCAATCCATTCTTAATGCATTTTTATCATAAAATTATATTACAATTGCATGTTCTATTTTCTAGACTTGCATGAATACATATCTACACACTACATGCATGCATAGACTTACATGTCCATTGTGAGCAACAATGGCATGTAGTGAGAGGTGAGGGGGTGTCCGCCTCAACTCATCCACCTTCTCACAAGGGATGCGGTTGTTGGAATACAAACACTTGTACTGATCCATACTCAGAGGGACTTCTCCCATCATGTCCACTGATAAGGTTTCCCTAGGAGCAGCAAACATGCAAAGGGAAATAGATTTCCCTGTGTATCTCACACAGTAAACCATGCATGAAACATTCTACCATACAGTCATAATACTAGTTATGAACATAGTTTAGTCCTCGCTACGAAAATTCCTATATATATAGATTCAATAGCACTAAGTCTTGCGAGTGTGGGAACGATATAATGTTGCAAATGGTGGATATCATGGCTGATGGATTTTGTGGCTAGTCTGGCGTTGCCAACCCAATTCTCGCCCTGGCCCCTAAAGTAGAAATCATTCCTACGCCAATGTCAGTACACACACATTTACATGCACAAGGGGCTGCACCATGTGTACCCACTATATAACAGCAATTAATGTTAGGTGCATAAATACACCAAGGAGTCATGGGTGGCCAAGATTGCAGCCGCATTCCCTCTCTGTACTACCACTGCAATCCTTTGCACAAGATGATGGTGTGACAGAGGATCAGTATTAGCCCTCTCGAAACGATGTCCGAGAAGAATGCCATGAGAATGTGGACTGATCGATTTCAGTGATTTCCCTATTATTGTCAGCCTGATTTTCTATATTGATGTATATACATACAATGCCATTCATTTACTACTGTCCATAGCTGGCATGTAACTGCAGCCTGATTGGAACTCTAGTTGTATGGTATTGCCTTATATGGGGCAGCTTCGACCCTAATGCCATTGAGCATGTGTCCAATGTATTGATTGATCGATTGATTAATTGATTGATATGGATAATGACGAAGAGCACAGCTTCTGAAACGAGTGCTGGTATCATATCACAGACATGGGCACTGAATTTTTGACAGAGCAAACAGATTTCAAAATGGCAGGCAACATAATGATGCCACCCGAAGGTAAATTTACTATGTCTAGTCTTCAGCAACCGTAACCACATTCGACTCTCCGTGGAATTCATGGATTTTACATTTCATTTTTAAAGTAGACTTTTGTGTGCATGGCGTCTTTGAATGCGCGACAGTTTGCTCAAATTACCACAACTTTGGATTCCTCCTGCGCGCATGGCAGTCTAAATCATTTGGCTTTTCCCACTTAAGGGTGCAGAACGCTCATGCCCCAATGTTGGTGTCAGTGCCTCACAATTGCTGGTCACTCGTCATAAGAGCAGTCGGCCGGAGAAGAGAATGAAGAGGGGCCTAAATTGGGAAGTTTAGGTGCAGCCACTGCATGTGTAGGCGGCTGCCGTCGGACTCACCGTACTTTAACCGCTAGAGGGGGGGCTCGCTTATGCTCTCCCCAATTAATCTCGCTAGACCGCTTAGTAATTATATGATACACATGTGCTCTTGCATGTAACAAAATTAAAATGATATGCACATGCACAACAAAAATGCATGACATTGTCATTGAGCACAACTGTGTAATGTACTATGCACACATGCACATGAACACATATGCGCGCGCACGCGCGACACACACACACACACACACACACACACACACACACACACACACACACACACACACACACACACACACACACACACTAACACACACACACACACACTAACACACACACACACACACACACACACACACACACACACACACACACACACAACACACACACACACACACACACACACACACCTCATACTACTACTAACTCACATATCAATGCATTTCTTGAAATAGGCTGTGCCAATAAGGACTCTTGTAGCCTGACTGTATTTACATTGACAAAGCACACAAAATGGCTCTTACACAATCATTTTTATATACAACTCATTATCAAAGCATAGACCAACAAACCAACTCACTTGATAAATGTTGCGTTGTTCGGTATATCAAGTCGAGGTACCGTATAAATCATTGCTGAAGAATGGAAGGGTAATGGAAGCCTCTTTGCCAAATAAGTCTCTTCCAGCCACCAGTCATTAAGCTATATGGTAGAATTTCAATATGGCATAGAAGAAGAAAAGAATTGTGTGTGTGTGTGTGTGTGTTTGTATGTGTGTGTGTGTGTGTGTGTGTGTGTGTGTGTGTATGTGTGTGTGTGTGTGTGTGTGTGTGTGTGTGTGTGTGTGTGTAGTGTGCAAGATTAGGCACTAAGTGTGTATCATGTGTATGCAGAGGTTACAGTGTGTTGTCTCTGCAGACGAACCCAATTGTCCATCTTCTCTGCTCTCTCCTCTAATTTCCTTTGCAGATTTTCTCCGACTCCTCCTGGTCTTTCAAATTCCTTCACACACCTCTTTGTCTCCTCATATTCTCTATTGTTCAGTATTGGCAACACAGACACGAGATACCGTTCCAAAGTTTGTTTCAGTGGTGGGACAGGAAGACTAGGCAAGCTCTGTTGGTACCTCATCATGTCGCCTTTCTGAGTGGTGTAGAACATTTGGGAGGTACTCATGGTCGCCTTTCGTTGACGAGAATGAGCAGAAATGGAAGCAATCCCGCGGGATAGTACCTAATTTAAAAGTTTTGAAATGAAGAGGATAAATTTAAATTGAATTGAGAATTCCAGACCGGTTGATTGCAGTGCCGAATTTCTAAAGTATCATAGCAGAAACACAGCGTGGCTGCAGGATGATTGGTATTGAACGACACAATTTGATCAAACGTCTGATAATTGAGTCTGGAGACGACTCATGGAACCATATCATGCATGGCACAGTGCATGTGTACAGACTTACACAGAAAAATGGCAATGGACGCATTTCTTTCTAGAGTATACCTTACCAAGAAAACTCTGAGACGTCATGTCTCTTTTAAAACCCTGTGTTCTAGGCTAGATCTTTTTGTATCATTAATATTCTACTGTTTTGAATATTAATGTTTCCCCTCTGATTAAATATTATGGTGGTTTGTCAAATAGAGATAACTACATAAAGGGCCTACGAGTAGGACTACATAAAGGGCCTACTAGTAGGACTACATAAAGGGCCTACTAGTAGGACACAGGGAGAAAACCAGTGGTAACTGGTGCAAACCCTGGCAAGGCACGAATAAGTACTAGTTGCCGAGTGGCAAGCGTAATCATGCGAAGCAAGGGAGAAAACCAGTGGTAACTGGTGCAAACCCTGGCAAGGCACGAATAAGTACTAGTTGCCGAGTGGCAAGCGTAATCATGCGAAGCAAGGGAGAAAACCAGTGGTAACTGGTGCAAACCCTGGCAAGGCACGAATAAGTACTAGTTGCCGAGTGGCAAGCGTAATCATGCGAAGCAAGGCCAATGATTATAACATCCCATTAAGATCCCCAATTTATTTCAATAATATTATATCATTTAATCATTGTTTGAGTGCACCACACCAATAGGTGTTAGGCCTCCAAATAGGTCCCATGTATAGCACTGACCACAAAAGCACACTGAGGTAAATCCGTACAGTAAACATTAATCGTTCTGAATGTAACAAATTACGTACTAAACGAACATTCCACATAACTACAATACATTTTTAATACATTTCTATTAGTACACACAACAGACAATATTTAGCTGTTTGTTCAACTAGTAACATTCCCGGAGGCAACCCAGTCAGTATTGGATCTGTAGTAAGTGGCTCCCTGATAAAGTCCCATGCTATATATATATATATATATATATATATATATATATATATATATATATACATATATATATTATATATAATATATATAATTATTATGTCTATATATTTATATTTATATATAATTCTGGTATGAAGTGCAAACTAGCAAGGTGTATGAAGAGTGTGTGTTGCAAAGATTGCTATGCAGGCAGTGCAGTATGGTACAGGTAGCTGGTTGAGAAGTGTTGGCAGATGTGTGGGGGGTTTTGGATGGCAAGATGTCAGTGGTATATAGTGCGATTAATGAACTGTCAAAAGGGGATTTGAAAAGTATGTTGTGGAGTGTGGCATGGAGGAAAGTGAAAGATGGTTGATTAAGGGAATTGGAGTGAGGAGCCGGCATGAGACTTGTCTCATAGGTAGTATGCGAACTAGGCCATGTGTATTGTAATGCACAGATTCAAAGTAGTTTGGTGTTTGTTTCATGCAGTCGGCCAGTACTGTGCCTTGCTCAAACCATAGATAATCGATCCGAGTATCTAGCATCATGATTGTGCAAACTGAGTCATTTTAGCCTAACTGAACACTGGTTTTAGCTTGGCTCAATGCTGGCCTCCAGTTTCAGATGCCATCGCTATGTTTCGTTGACATGTGGAAACGTTTTAGCCTGCATGGCTGAACGCTGGTATTCAGTTTTGGATGTGTGCGTGGAGGGGGGAAAGTTGTGTGTGTGTGTGTGTGTGTGTGTGTTTTCATTCAGTGATGTGTGTGTACATGTATGCGAGTGTGTGCATGTGTGTGTGTGTTTGTGTATGTTTGTGAGCTCGAGTGTGTGTGTGTGTGTGTATTTGTGTGCATTTGTGTGTGTGTGTGTGTGTGTTTGTGTATGTGTGTGTGTGTGCGTTTGTGTGCATGTGTGTGTGTGTGTGTGTGTGTGTGTGTGTGTGTGTGTGTGTGTGTGTGTGTGTGTACGTGTATGTGTGTATGTGTGTGTGTGTATATGTGTATGTGTGTGTGTGTGTGTGTGTGTGTGTGTGTGTGTGTGTGTGTGTGTGTGTGTGTGTGTGTGTGTGTGTGTGTGTGTGTGTGTGCATGTGTGTGCATGTGTGTGTGAGAGTTCTGTATAGGAGAGTGTGTATATGTGATCAAGCAGCTATGAACCAGTTGCGTATACAAGAGCCACACTTCATTTAACAACTTTACACTTGATACAAGGGTTGCACCGGTGTGACAAACTAGGGGAAAAGGCAGCCAAAGGCCGCCTTCTCACCTAGCACAGATGATATATATTGTCATGACATGTGAAAATTATCATACCACATACTACAGATGCAGGATAAAACCCGATACTAGGTAGAACAGACATGCAACAAAATCAATGCTGTGTTGCATTCATCTGTTATTTCTTGTAACCCTCCAATTTGACTGACTGCAACAGAACACTGGATTTTTCATTGCATTCTTCAACCAGCTTCAACATGCATGGATAACTTTGGTTTCCTTTTCATCTCCTTCTTCCAAACTTCCCTTGTTCTCCTCCACACCTCACTCATTAACATCTCCTTCAATACTATCTCCAATAAGCACACTACATTCTCACATGCAGCTGACCTCTTGCCACCCAATTTCACTCACACATTTCCCCATCCTCCTAACCCAGTTACCTCTTCCGCACCGTACCTGCCTGCATTGCCACATTCCTCAGTAGTCTGCTTACATACACCTTACTTACCTTAATATTAATATATAGAAATAATTTGAAAGAGAAATCTCAATAGGCATCACAATCATTGGCCTCACTTTGCTTGCTTACGCTTGCTGCTAGGCAATTATTCCTACAAACTCCACCAGGTCCTATAATTATTCTCAAATGCTCACCTTATTATTTAGCTGCAATACCTTCCTCAGATGATGCATGTTTCACCATAGATATTCTATACTACGTATATCTATGGTTTCACGTACTGTAGCTTTGTTGCTAAAGTTTCCCACTTGTAAAGAATCATTTATGACAACTTAGGCAGAAGACTCCACATAATTTATACTTGCTGCAGCATGAACTATGTGATCTTATGCATTCTCCAGGGGTGATACTTCCTACTGTGAAACAGCCATTCAAAAGGGAAGGAAAATTAATACATTCCATATTGAGGTAATTGGCCATTTTGTGCTACAAATTTTAGAGTTCCCTTTTAGCAAATTATTCATGATTCACAGAGGTACCTATTCCTCATGGTTCACAGAGGTGCTTATTCCTCATGGTTCACAGAAAATATATGTGTAAATACAACAAATCTCTTGAAATTTGGATATGCATAACCAAATATTCTGCTGACACTTGAATTGGAAAATGGTAATAAAAGGATATATGAAACGATTATCCTGATAATCATGATATTACGATAATCATGTTGTCAAAAATCGATCACTGACGAGACGATTATCATTGGAAAAATATCACAATTATCACAAGTATCATGATTATTGCCCAACCCTAGTACAGTGAAATCTCTTTAATTAGAACCTTGATTTTCCGGTAAAAAAGTTCTAATTAACCAGCCACATATGTACTCCCTACATTAGGAACCGTACATTCATCAATGTTTGAATTAAGCCAGATATTCTAATTATCATGGTTCTAATTATCGAGATTTTACTGTACTCACTACTCGACATGGTTCACAGAGGTACTCACTACTCGACATGGTTCACAGAGGTACTCACTACTCGACATGGTTCACAGAGGTACCCACTACTCGACATGGTTCACAGAGGTACTCACTACTCGACATGGTTCACAGAGGTACCCACTACTCGACATGGTTCACAGAGGTACCCACTACTCGACATGGTTCACAGAGGTACCCACTACTTGACATGGTTTACAGAGGTACCTATCATTGATGAAATTATGTGTGCATATATAATTCGCCTCATGCCTACTCATGGAACCATAGACAGTCATACACGGCGCAATGCATGCGTGCAGACTTACACAAACAAGTGGCAATGGACGCATTCCTTTAATTCATAATATATATATATATATACATTATTTGATTTAGAAGTTAGCTATTAACATAGAATAGAAAAATCGATCAAATAACTGCATAAAGATGTTAATATGTTGCTCTCTGCAACTGCCAGACAAATGGAGTCTGGCTGCAGCACTGTGTGGTGGGCTGGTGTTCTTGTTCCTCTGATTGCTGTGATGGCTGATCTCAATAGACTGAAGGACAGTCGGCATCTGAGCCACTTCATTGTTTGTTCATAATATATACTATGCTATCAAGGGTGCCTGCAGGAACTCATTCCTTTATAAATTCATACTTCTCTATTACTATTATAAAAATTCTCTATTATAAGACTTTTGTTCAAATCCATATAATATACATAATATGTGTGTGTGTGTGTGTGTGTGTGTATGTGTGTGTGTGCGTGTGTGTACGCAGTAGGAACACGTAAAATGAACTATGATTCACACAAAATATAATGTGTTGTAATAATCATACATGACAGGAGTTGTAATCACGCAGTGTCTGGTGTAGACAAGAGTTTAATTCTTCCGTATCAGTTTTATCAAAGGCACATTTCACAGAGATGTCTACAGGTGTTGAATGATGTATTAGAGGAACACAATGACGGATGAGTGTCTTTCTGGCCTGGGTTGGTTCAGGTATGGTACAATTGGTATGCACACCTGGCAAATTTTTGGTTCAGCATAATGCACTCCTGCGCATTGGCTCACAATAGGAAGCCCCTTGATACACACTAGCTGAATGTACAATATGAATACATGAAATTACTTAAAGAAAAACAAGTAATTGGGGTTAAAAACTCATGGGGGCTGCCACCCCACACGCTCCAATCACTTGCAAAGATTTGAAGGGGTAAGTGCACAGCTGAACATTCATTGAACATACTATTCATTGTAAACTGGACGATTGTTTTGAAAGGAATTGCCATATTTGGCTGTTGTTTTGAAAACAAGTCCTATAACTCATTCCTGTATAAATTCATACACCTATAAATTCTTAGTCTCGTTCCCAGATCCACTTCCGGACGCCATTTTATTCTTGTCGGGCGAGAATAAAATGGTGGCCGGAAGTGGGTCTGGGTACGTATACGAGACTAATAAATTCTCTATTATTTTGGCTCAAATGCATATTATTATACATGTGTGTGTGTTTGTGTGTGTGTGTTTGTGTATCGGATGAGCTTTACACACTAGAAGTCCAAATGAAAGTAATACATTAATGAAAAATACTAAAAATACATAAATATTAGAAATACAGTAGAACTTGGATAGTAAGTACCCTCAAGGGAAGGAAAAATTAGTACTCACTATCAGAGGTACTTACTATCCAAGGTGCTTTCAATGGTGTTGCATGAGGTAGGGACAGAGCAATGAGTACTTACTATCCAGGAGTAGTTACTAACCCAGGTACTTACTAAGTTGAATTTGACTGTAATATATTTTACATTATACATGCAGTAGGAACACGTAAAATGAACTACCGTATATTCGGAAATATTGGTGACAGTTTTAATTTGGCAGTTTGGCAGTCAGGATCAAAATCGCCAAAATTCTATCATCAAATTTACATAAACCTACTTACTATGCTTTATCCTTGCTGTGCAACCGCCAAATTTAATTTTAGCCAATATTTTATTACAGCCTGATCTTGTGCAAATCGCCAAATTTAATGATTGCCAATTTTTCCAGATATACGGTATGATTCACACAAAATATATGTATATACAGTTGTAATAATCATACATGACAGGAGTTGCAATCACACAGTGTCTGGTGTATAGGCAAGAGTTTAATTCTTCCATTACCAGTTTTATCAAAGGCACAGATATTCACAGAGATGTCTACAGGTGTTGAATGATGCATTAGAGGAATACGTACAGTGACGCATGAGTGTCTTTCTGTGTGTGTGTGTGTGTGTGTGTGTGTGTGTAGAGGAATTAGGTTACGATAGAATTACACCACAGGTATGGCCAGTAGTTAGTGGGAAATTGGCAAGAGCAGAATACAATGGAAAACCTTCACAGCATTGTGTGAACATGAGGTCTTTGTCCCAGGAAGCCAATCATGTATTTTTCCAAGAACTACCTGCTTTCATCATTGATACTCTATCCCCACCAATTACTCAACCTTTCGACACCATAGTCAGCGAGTGAGAACATTAGCGAAAGTCCACTGAGAATTCCTTGCACAGCTCTCTATATTAGTGCGAAGATAAAATTGTCCTACCTCCATTATGAGATAGCTACAGGAGAGACTTATGCAAGATGCAATAATGAGTTTGTGGAAATATACCCACTAAATGCACAGTATAATATGATGTCCTTGGGTGCTATATTTACCTTGATACTGAGTATAAGACATGTCAAGCACCCTTAAT
>CAUJGJ010000195.1:804637-814637 GCA_963170055.1 Halisarca cf. caerulea | reverse complement strand
GCTGTACACGCAATCAACTAAAAAGCAGAAATATCACAGGAATTACTACGTACATTGCAAAACCATGAACATGTACGCACATACATCCACAGATACAAACACACAAACATAACTGTCCAAAGATGTCGCACACACACTGCTCATACTAACCAACACTTGAACACAAAATCTGAGGCTTTTATTGCAGTGGTCCCATCAGCTGAGGAGTGCTCCAGCGTAGATCCTATGGCACCGTCTTTGGACAGGAAGAACTGTACAAATTCAAAGAAAGACTTGAAATCAAGAGGAACACTACAACATAACACTCCTGTAGGATTTTCACAAGCTTCTGGTTAGCACACACACCTGGTCAGTACACACTCCCGGTTAGCACACATTCCTGGTTAGTACACACTCCTGGTTAGGACACACTCCTGGTTAGCACACACTCCTGGTTAACACACACACTCCTGGTTATCACACACACTCCTGGTTATCATACACTCCCGGTTAGCACATACTCATGGTTAGGACACAATCCTGATTTGCGCACATTCTTGATTAGCACCATGTTAGCACACACTCCTGGTTAGACACCTTCCTAGGTTTAAATGTTATCTTTCCTACACATATATTCCATTCAGTTACTTTCAGTCCACATGCATATACGTACGTACCTGTACTGAAGTGTCAAACCATCTGTTCCCCGAGTTGAAGTTAGCTCCATTTCCATGAAGGTAGCGATTGGCAATGATTGTACCATGATGGTCGGAGTACGGTGTTCCAGGATGGACAGAGTTAACCTCCTCACGAGGTGTGTCCAGGCCTAGAAAGAATATACCTTGCTCAATGATGTCCAAGCTTCTGCGATTGACTGGATCTGAAAGAGACATGAATATATCACAAGTTTGGAGGGTGCACCAGTCTGGAGAGTACATCAGTCTGGAGGGTACACCAGTCTGGAGGGTACACCAGTCTGGAGGGTACACCAGTCTGGAGGGTACACCAGTCTGGAGGGTACACCAGTCTGGAGGGTAAACCAGTCTGGAGGGTATACCAGTCTGGAGGGTACACCAGTCTGGAGGGTGCACCAGTCTGGAGGGTACACCAGTCTGGAGGGTACACCAGTCTGGAGGGTACACCAGTCTGGAGGGTACACCAGTCTGGAGGGTATACCAGTCTTGAGGGTACACCAGTCTGGAGGGTACACCAGTCTGGAGGGTACACCAGTCTGGAGGGTACACCAGTCTGGATGGTGCCCCAGTCTGGAGGGTACACCAGTCTGGAGGGTACACCAGTCTGGAGGGTACACCAGTCTGGACGGTACACCAGTCTGGAGGGTGCACCAGTCTTGAGGGTACACCAGTCTGGAGGGTACACCAGTCTGGAGGGTACACCAGTCTGGAGGGTACACCAGTCTGGAGGGTACACCAGTCTGGAGGGTACACCAGTCTGAAGGGTACACCAGTCTGGAGGGTACACCAGTCTGGAGGGTACACCAGTCTAAAGACTGACCTTTGATCAATCTTTGCCTCTTCTTGTACCAGGTGTCCCTGTGTTCAGAGGTGAACAGACCAACTTGGTGTTGAGCACGTTCTGGGGAGGCTTCCAAGATTTCTACCACTTGCTTCCTGATGTGGTGGAATGGGGCAATTTGAAGGGTACCGTCATTGCTTGGGTAATACAACTGGACTTTAAAGAACTGTACAAATAAGAACACAACAAGAAAGAAATACAAGGTGGTTTGTATGCATGCTAAAATCAGAACTCTTCAAAAATTAGGGAGTATTGCACGATAACTTACATACATGCTGTATGCGCATACAGAACAGTGTTGATGTCCCATAGACTTACATGTCCATTGTGAGCAACAATGGCATGTAGTGAGAGGTGAGCGGGGGTCCTCCTCAACTCATCCACCTTCTCACAAGGGATGCGGTTGCAGGAATACAAACACTGGTACTGCTCCATACTCAGAGGGGCTTTCCCCATCATGTCAACTGGTAGAACTTCCCTAAGGATAGGAACATATGCATTCTAATGGCTTCCTCAATGTCCCTATGTTATATACGTATGTACACATACATACATAGTAATTGAGCACAGCTTGCACATTTGCAACACAACACACACACACACACACACACACACACACACACACACACACACACACACACACAAACACACACACACACATACACACACACACACAAACACACACATACACACACACACACACACACACACACACACACACACACACACACACACACACAAACACACACATACACACACACACACATACACACACCTCATACATAACTACTAATACTACTACAGTCAAATGTCACTATAATGAACACCCTCAGGATCACTACACCAGGATTCATTCACCATACAGTAGATAGGTGTACATTCTAAGGTCTGTGTTTGTTAGATCCGGGAGTTCATAATATCCAGGGTTCATCGTAGTGAGGGTCTACTGTACTAACTCACATGTCAATGCATTTCTTGAAGTATGCCGTGGCAATGAGGACTCTTGTAGCCTGACTGCATGTACAGCGAAACAGAACAGCTCACAGTGGCCACAAACACAACTGCACACAGTTCAATATTATATCATTTAACCAACTCACTCAACGAATGCTGCATGGTTGGGTATGTCAAGTCGAGGTGCTACAGTAGCTGGTGACACGTGGATGGGAACCGGTAGTCTGTAGGACAGGTAGGCCACTTCGAGCCACCAGTCACATAGCTACAGGAATGAAATGAGTCGTAACTGCCCATACATTGAATACTGCGTGGGTGTGTATGCATTTGGGTGGGGTGGGTGGGGTGTATGTATGTGTGGGTGGGGTGGGTGGGGCATATGCATGTGTGTGGGGGGTTCGGTGGGGTGTATGCATGCGAGTGTGGGGTGGGTGGGGCATATGCATGTGTGTGGGGGGTTCGGTGGGGCATATGCATGCGAGTGTGGGGTGGGTGGGGTGTATGCATGCGAGTGTGGGGTGGGTGGGGTGTATGCATGCGAGTGTGGGGTGGGTGGGGCATATGCATGTGTGTGGGGTGGGTGGGGCATATGCATGTGTGTGGGGGGTTCGGTGGGGCATATGCATTTGGGTGGGGTGGGTGGGGTGTATGCATGCGAGTGTGGGGTGGGTGGGGCATATGCATGTGTGTGGGGTGGGTGGGGCATATGCATGCGAGTGTGGGGTGGGTGGGGTGTATGCATGCGAGTGTGGGGTGGGTGGGGTGTATGCATGCGAGTGTGGGGTGGGTGGGGTGTATGCATGTGTGTGGGGGGTTCGGTGGGGTGTATGCATGCGAGTGTGGGGTGGGTGGGGTGTATGCATGCGAGTGTGGGGTGGGTGGGGTGTATGCATGCGAGTGTGGGGTGGGTGGGGTGTATGCATGTGTGTGGGGGGTTCGGTGGGGTGTATGCATGCGAGTGTGGGGTGGGTGGGGTGTATGCATGTGTGGGTGGGGTACAACGCATGGGATGGATGTATAATGTAGTTTGTGTGTTCATATTCCCAAAATGACAAACCCAATTGTCCATCTTCTCTGCTCTTTCCTCTAATCTTCTGTGCAGATCTTCTCCGACTCCTCCTGGTCTTCCAAATTCCTTCACACACCTCTTTGTCTCTTCGTATTCTCTATCACTCAGTATTGGCCTCACGGACACGAGATACCGCTCCAAAGTTTGCTTCAGTGGTGGGACAGGAAGACTAGGCAAGCTCTGTTGGTACCTCATCATGTCGCCTTTCTGAGTAGTGTAGAACATTTGGGAGGCACTCATGGTCGCCTTTCGTTGAAAAGAGCGGGCAGAGACGCGGATAACCTTCGGGAATAGTGCCTAAATGTTCGTGTCACGAAAAGGCATATTGTAACAGAAATTGCACATGCTTTACTTTACAGGAGGGACTTACACGAGCAAGAGACAATGAAAACATTATTCATGAGCTTGTACGTCTGCACATTGGCTATATTTGCTGTATAAAACCTGTTGAAGCGGTGCAAAATGAAGAGTTGCTGAACGATATTTCAGGAATTCAGTTGAGGAGATTGGGAATGGGAACAGAACTGATGCAAGACGATTGCCCAAAATGGCTGCCTTACTAATGGCTAGTGTGGAAAAAGTAGCCCAGGTAGCTGTAACCATAGACTCTCTCTGCTGTGATCTACGTATATGGGTCACAATTAAATTGGCTGGACCATAGACGCTCTTCGCAGAGTGTCCATGGCTGGATTGTAGAAAGAGGAATTTCATTTGGAAACAGTAATATCGTAATTATTGTATGAAATACAGAGACTTTCCATTGTGCATGATAATATCTAATATACTCCTACAGTAGTGACATGTGTTTCTGCATGGTGTGTAGGTGATTGGAGATTACACAACTTCGGATCACTTATTTCTGTGAATCAAAAACAGGAAATTAATTAATCAAAATATTATTATGAGCAATGACAGTTCAACAAAATGGATCAATTGTTTGTATTATGTACATAAAATGAAGTTGTACTTAAGAACACTATTTCAACATCAATAGCAGACAAAAACCATAGTTTCCTGAATATACAGAATAAAACGTTTGAAAAAATTGTATAATTATACCAATATTATTATGCAACAATGGACAATGATGATGCAACAATGGATGATGATAACGGCACACACACAGTAGTGACACATGATGTAAACAATCACACACACAATGTACAAGCAATCACACTGAAGTGCAACAAGACACAAATGAAGTTCGTACAAATAACAAGTTCAGTAAGGATCGGTAAGACATTGTGAATCGACAAAATTATTGAGCGAAAGTGACCAAATCTCAAGCTGAAGTAATGACTGGTTGCTTGGGTTCGGCAATGTCGGACAAGATCTCCAAAATATGATTGAACATGCGTTGCCTCTGTATGCTGCTGTCCAGTCTCACCTCCAGCTTCATCTGATGCAGGAGCTCGCTTGGGTGATCTCGCATGAAGTAGTTGTAGAGGTCCAGGTTGATGGGGACTCCACTCAGCTTCTTCTTGGCATTCCAGTGGAAGGTTGGGCAGTGGTGAAGGATCTCCCTTAAGTGAGAAAATCCCTGGGCAAAATGATTGAGACCAGCCATGAGGTCCTTGGCGCGTCCACTGCCATAGTGCTTTGGACTAAAAGTGTCAATTTTGGGGAGAAAGACCTCTCCTAGTTGCTGTATACTGGGGATAGTGAGGAACTCTAGAGCGAAGACCTTCTCCCCTTGATGTACCTGGGTGTACAGCTGTATCAGGTGGTTGGTGTAGGACTGATACAGATCAGCATACTCTACTTGGAGCTCCGCCCACGTCTTTGTGAGGCTGGACACCTGGAGAGAGACGAGGAGGAGAGAAGGTCATGTAAGAACATTCCAAGAGGAGCTCAACAACACAAGACAGGAAATGGTAGGCACAAGACAGGACATGCAGACAAGACAGGAAGCTTAGGCACAAATTACAGGAAGTTTTTGATATTTTTACAGAAAAGAAACCCTTGCTTGGTGCCAGGTGTGAGGGATAGTTCTGATGTATAAAGCACAGCCCAAACCACGAGATGGGAAGTTTTGGTGCAAAGAGCAGGATGTTGACACACACACACACACACACACACACACACACACACACACACACACACACACACACACACAGTACACACACACGTGCGCACGTACACACACACACACACACACACACACACACACACACACACACACACACACACACAGTACACACACACGTGCGCACGTACACACACACACACACACACACACACACACACACAGTACACACACACACACACACACATACAGCATTAACCAACACAGATATCCTATCTACTATGCTACACAGTACAAGTATCTATAGCTGAGAAATACACAACAACACACCACATGCCAGGCCACAAAGAACACAGATGTGTAGGATGGAATTGGAGCATTAGCAGATGACAATGTCGGTAGTGTTCCTCACCTGTACTGTGCTAAGCCCTTCCATTACGGCCATGAATCCAAAGATGTTGGAATACTTTGCTCCTTGTAACATCAGCGCCAGGTCGATAAACTTGCTAAGGAGTTTTGTGCGTGTCTTCAAAGACTCCATACTTGTAAGACAGAGAACAATCCATTGACTGATGACATGATGTCTGAAGGAGAGCAAGATATTGAAATCAACACCTGACTGTCTACTTTCTCACTCACCAAACACTTTGTACTCAATCCAACCACAATGTATGCTCACGTGTGATTACATACACATTCACACATGTACACAGCACATGTACACGTGCACGCACACACACACACGCACACGCACACGCACACACACACACACACAACTCACCTCAGCCACAAACGGTTCCACAGACCCTCTCCTTGGGTTGACCCCAGTACCTCTAGTCCAGCCAAGAGTCCGTTCATGGATCCCTCCCCCTTCATCCTCTTCCACCAGATCTCCTCTGATTCCCCTGGGATTGGGAGAACCTTGAAGCTTACTGCATCAGCCAGCGTTGCATGGAAGGCAAGTTGGTCTGTGGACGTCTCCAGTACCTTTGTGACAATGGCCTGTACAGCTGCTTCATTGAGCACACCTTTTCCACTTTTGGTAACAGTTGTGGAGATGTCATATTTGATGGGTTCAGGGACCGGAGTGGTCTGCGTGTGACACAAGAGATTACTGTGGTTTCTCTTTGTTGATCCGTATGGAGAACTCCTGCTGGGCCTTGGGATGTCGGCCGCAGATGAGTGTAGGCGGGGGGTGGAGCTTCGTGAGTATGCTGGCTCAGGTGTACAACTGTATGTGTTTGCCCGCACAGGTGGACCCTCACACCTGAAGTCTGGCGGACACTGGAACGACTGGACGGAACTCATCTCCATGTAAGTGTCGTCATCCTCCATTTCACTCCTGTCCGATGGCCTCCGCTGGTTGAGAGAGGTGAGGGACCCAACGCCCCTGATGTGGTCCGGGGATTTTGAAATCATGGAGTTTGCCACAGATGTGGGTACAGAGCGCGAACGAGTGTCTCTTTCCAGCAAAGTCTGTGACGCAACAGGATATTCAGGACTTGTCTTCATGTCCATCAACTCAGAGGGAGATTTGCTGCTTCTCTCTTCATCGGATACTGGTTCCTGTACTTGGCCCTTCTGTTCAGTGTTGTCAATGTCTTCATAATCCTTTCCCTTGTTGACGGGGTTGAGTAGGAGGATGCCTGAATACTCCCCTATGGGAATCTTGTACTTCATGTGGGCGTGGATCAACTGAGGTACACTATCAAAGGCTCCCTCATCAAAACTGTACTTGCAGGCAGATTTACCACCACCGGGAAACATTTCGGTCATTTTGATGGGCACATGTTGTATGGAGTCATCCCACCTCACTGATGTGTAGTACAGCGGGGTGCCAGTGATGTTCTCCCGAACGAGGAAGTCACCGTGCTTCTTCAGGGCCTTGTCAGCAAGTGTGGGCTTGACAATACCGTGAAACCACTTGCACTTGTCCAAACGCTGTGAATCTTCACATTCATAGCTCACGCTGACTCCCGACTCCTCCGACGACACACTGTTGTGCTTGTCGTCTTGTGGAATGGACGGGATTTTGCGTTTTGGATGCATTGGTACTCTTGTGAGAGTAGATACCTGATAGCCAGTGGTAGAGCGAATCGAACCCGATCTTACAAAGCTACTACCTGCTTTCCCGGAAATAATGGCCACTTTCTCAGGTGTGGACTTCTTCGGTCGTGGCAGGGAGTTGTAGAACCCGTGGATTTCTTCCTCAACTCCGACAACCTTCACTTGTTCCTCGGGCTGAGCTGGGAGACCGGTGATGTAGTCTGTGTTGTCAACACCGTACCGCCTCACGTGAACAGGAATGGGATTTGATATCTGAGACTTGAGCTCCTGTTTCTTGCTGCCCCTGTCCTGAAGACACAAACCAACAGGGAACAGAGTGACAGGGACTCCACAAGCAAACATAAGCACAACACTCACGTTGATGGAACACAGAACTGGAATACAACACACAGTCAAGTATGAAAATCAGTTACACACACATCACCTTTCCCCATTTCTGTAGGCCAACTAACTCCATACAGAGAAATCTCTCTCTCTTATAGCCTAGCAGTTAAACCTCCCAGCTTACACAGGTCTACACACTTGTATTTGACACCAAACACACACACAACTGGACACAGCCCGATTTCCTAGCAACTAACACCCCCTAACACACACTATTCTCACCTTATGGCCTCCTATAAAGTCCTTCAACCTGTAAATAGAGAGAGAGAGAAGGCGAAATGATGAATGCTGAATAGGAACAGTTTGTTATAGCAGCAATGAGTAACTGAACCCACAGGAATGCTATAGACCTGTGTTGACACATTTACAAACGTGATAGTGCAGCATCAAAGGCAGCTGTCTCCATTAGGGGAGCAGTTTACATTCTGACAGAGATCAACGGGTGAGGTCACATTCCCACTTCCAGTTTGAGTCCACACACCCACACATTCATCACACACTCTCCAGAGGGTTAGCTGGTTATGACGCAACAGGACCCACTGATGTCAGAAGGTGTGGTCTTGTAGACAGCTGGTGTCCCATGGAAAGCACATCAGTATTATATGTGACGTGCACAGGAAAAGGTACCCAAACTGTCTGCAGTATATATACATTGCATGAAAGGAGAAACCACAAAGAAATTAAAATTTCAACAAAATTCTTCTTATTGTAGAAATCAATTTTAGACTTTTCGAAGAATGTCTCTGGAGATTTTCAGTACAATACATAGATAGAAGGGTTAGTCCCATTCTGAGTAGTCAGATTTGATTGCTAGTACTGAGAATGGAAGTGGGAATATCCCAGTTTACTACACAGAGTATCATAAACCCAAATAATGCCTACTGTTCTTGACACTCTTGCTAAAATCGACAGGACTTCAGTAAAGTATTGGTGAGATTAAGGTCATTTCATGTATCATTTGGTCAGTCGAACACAAGTGGTGCATAAGGGAGACTGCAGATATCTACACACCACACCTCTGCAAGTGCCTTAATATGCTACCCTTCGGATGCAGCCCCACCACACCACCCCTGGGATGCAGCCCCACTGCACCACCCCTGGGATGCAGCCCCACCACACCACCCCTGGGATACAGCCCCACCACACCGCCCCTGGGATACAGCCCTGCCACCCCCCAGGATACAGCCCCACCGCACCGCCCCTGGGATACAGCCCTGCCACCCCCGGGATACAGCCCCACCGCCCCGCCCCTGGGATGCAGCCCCACCACACCGCCCCTGGGATGCAGCCCCACCGCACCGCCCCTGGGATGCAGCCCCACCGCACTGCCCCTGGGATACAGCCCCACCGCACCGCCCCTGGGATGCAGCCCTACCCCCAACTCCTGGGATATATTATATCAATATACACTCACCTTCTGAAAGACTTCCTCTCGCTGTTGCGGCGAAGGGAGGCTTGAGAATCAGAATTCAATCTTTCCCGTGGGGTTCCCATGTCCACATCTAGAAGGTTTTCAAAGGAGCGAGAGAGAATAGATCGCAACATCAACTGTACTGATCACAGCAAACTAATTCAGCAAGCTTAGGAATAACTACAAACACTACAAGCTAGCCACTATTACTGGAGGGCTAGACTACACCAACTGCTCAGATGGCTGCTGCCAGAGCAGTATATCTGTGCTCTGTAGTACGGCTTCAGAAGACATACAAAAGAATTGCTGACCAATCGAATTAGGATATGCTATTAACTACCAAATTGCAAGCATATCTCTCTTGTGAGTCACAATAATGATATTAGTATATTATTAGCCTGAGTTCAGCCATTCTGACTGGACAGTTGCAAGTTAGTGCATTAGTGTGCAAAGCAGAGATGTTTATGCAGCACACCCAGCACACCCAGCACACCCAGTACACCCAGCACACACAGCACACACAGCACACACACACACACACACACACGCACACACACACACACACGCACACACA
>CAUJGJ010000195.1:797137-799637 GCA_963170055.1 Halisarca cf. caerulea | reverse complement strand
AGGGTTCACATGTACTTGTCCCCTTGGCAGCCTGCATGCAGCAGTGCCTTGCATACTTGTTGGATTGTCATGGCTACAGAGCGGTGAAAGGTACCTGCTAAAATCAAAATGGCTTCCACTAGGCACCCAATGTGTACATTCCATTCTGGACAATTAGGCATGGTTGCCACTCAAAGCCTTGCAAAGCACCCTATCTTTGTCAACTTGAGTTACAACCATTCCAAACATTTGACAAAGTGGCTAACTTGGAGGGTGAATTTACGAAAGGTACTTACAGTTTCAAATGCCACACACGACAATCGGATTGTTTCCAACACATTTTCTGCCAAACTTGGACTTGTGTAAACAAATCCAACATTGTCTACCAGCAGAGAAGCAAACACTACAGCTATGTGTCTCTCACAGCAGATCCGCACTCTTTGCCAGAGATCCCGTCACCCCACCCCAGACAGACAACCCACCAACTGGCAATAATACAACCCAATGGGGATAATGCTCTCAATAGGATCACAATACACACAAGACAGTGATCAAATGATCAAGGGAAGGTGCTACAATGGAGGCCTGAACAGATGGACACAATGTAATAGATAAAGTGGGCGGGGCTTGTAAGTTGACAGTGGAGGGAAAGGTGACAAGACAGGCAGTCTATCCAATGGAGCCCTCTACAGCCAAAACAAACCCTCACTCTTCCCTGACTCCACACACACACTGTCAACCACAGGTGATGAGGTAAGAGGACCCCAAACTGAGGTAAGTGGGCAAGGATTACCAGAAGTGAGGGAGGGAGTACAAACCATCTTGTAAAGCAAATTGAGAATGAAATAATCTACTCTAATGGAGTAAAAAAGGGGTGGGGAGAAGGGAGTAATATAGTCTACACACATGCACGCACACGCACACACACACACACACACACACACACACACACACACACACACACACATTCAGAGGGAAATGGCTCAGGAACTAGGTACTTTCTAGGTCTTATGCACTTTGGATCTTTGTGGGGGCGATGTATGTGAGGTAGATATCAACCAAGTGCTAACTGGAACAAAGTGATTTCTCAACTGCTAACATCTGAAATGATAATTTTAGCTTAATTTACATTTCCACCCCACACGAGTAACAAGACACAGGGGGAGGTTGTGCAATACAGGACTGAAATCAGAGGAAGGTAGCCGTAGATATGTGCCAAGCTACATGCTGAGTAGTTTGTAGCTACAACAACAAAGGCTAGACCTCCACAACCAACAGCACATTATCCCTCCCGTTTTGGTAACTGAACAATTCGTGTTCAGCCAGCCAAGATGAAATAATTCCTTACCGCCTGCACCTATCTTAGTTCGTCATCAAAGTGTGTACAAAAGGCAAATGAATTCAGCAAAAATGAGACTTAAAGTAAAAATAATTGAATTAAGCGAGTGCTTAATGGATTAATTAAGCAAACACATCTACATACTTTTGCAGCCAAAAATTGAACAAAAGAAACAATTGAAGCGTGACTTCAGCAATTCTGAAAATGTTTTCATACTGAGTACACAGTTTGGGTTGCAGTGTTGACTACATCACACACACACACACATCACCTTTAATCACAAATTCAACAGAAATGAATGTGAAAATCAATACCTATTCATTAAGTAAATTTGAATACTACAAACTAGAAACTTCTTAGCAAGTACTTGCCACACACTCCTGGTTAGTACACACTCTTGGTTAGTACACACTCCTGGTTAGTACACACTCCTGGTTAGCACACACTCCTGGTTGGTACACACTCCTGGTTAGTACACACTTCTGGTTAGCACACACTCTTGGTTAGTACACACTCCTGGTTAGTACACACTCCTGATTAGCACACACTCTTGGTTAGTACACACTCCTGGTTAGTACACACTCCTGGTTAGTGCACACTCTTGGTTAGTACACACTCCTGGTTAGTACACACTCTTGGTTAGTACACACTCCTGGTTAGTACACACTCTTGGCTGCTACACACTCTTGGTTAGCACACACTCCTGGTTAGCACACACTCCTGGTTAGCACACACTCTTGACTGATACACAGGCACATAGTGAGCAAAAGACACACACTCCACACACACAGGAGTCCATGGACATTATTTATGTACACAAAGTACACTATCATAGTTCTGAATTAGCCACGTACACCACTCCATTACAGCACATCAAACTAAATCAGATTACATAAGTAAACAGTTCACTGAAACAGCCCAGACTACAGCTGATTGGAGGTGAAGTCATGATCTGATACACACAGTGATTAGAGAAATTGAAATACAGATAAAGAAAGGTTATGAGAACTAGAAACCAAAACATGACAGAAAAAAGGACCAAAATATCAGATGAAGTTGTAATATTCAATATCAAGTGACAACATACCTGAAGGTACTGAAGATTCCACTGCATTCTTACACAACGCCAGTTAAAAATGGGTACACACAAGCATACACATTCACATACAGACAAACCACACA
>CAUJGJ010000195.1:787137-794637 GCA_963170055.1 Halisarca cf. caerulea | reverse complement strand
TGGTCTGGTGCCCATTCAAGTTTCGTTCCGAGGCACTGAGAATCGTGCGCCCAATCAGATTGCCGAACGACATTGAGCGCGTTTTAACGTGTGCAAAAGCGATAATATTTCCGCAATATCAATGTCATAAACATTGGCAAGAGGGAGCAGACGTGCAGCAGGGAAGCCTTTTTGATGTTTTCGTCGTCTCGACACAAAGGTTTTGATTCGTCATAGCTGTAGTGGCAGGTACTCACCTAGCATGTGACTCGTGTAAGTGGAACTCCGAAGGTCGGTTGATGTTCGATAAATGCAGTTATTACCATTTAGCTTCAAGAATTTCTCGACATCTGAGAAACAAGCTCTATACATATGTATTAAGCGCTTTTACTGTGTGCAGTACTCAATTTATCCTCTTTAGTTAGAAGTGTGCGTGGCGGTATTCAGAACTCTTCGGTACTCGGTTCGGTGCCGATTTTCCCACTAAGCCAACAAGAAGTGGGTCCGACCCTCAGCAAGACCTTCTGCCATCTCCATGGGTGGTACCACAATACTATTATACGTACTCCTCGATTTGCGAAGGAAATACGAAGGAGAACGCACGCAATTATTATGACCTGTACGTATTGCATCATTTTAGTCCCCGCCCACTCGGAACGAAACTTGAATGGGCACCAGACCAGACCCAAACCCCGCCCTTCGTAAGAAGGAATAGCGGCGGTTAGGGGCTGGCTCGCGAGACTAGTGCATTCATGGGTTGCCCATCTGTGAGGTTGCAAGCCCCACGAGATGGGGAGGGCTGGGCTGCAGCCGGAGAGCGGTGGCATGTCCACCTAACTCACAAATGCATCCCGTACAGCCCAGACTGCAACCCCCCCTCCCCCACCCGCTGACAGGCGATACCACGGCCACCAAACAAAGGAGGCAAAACAGCGGCCCCAGTCACACAAGACCACTAATTCACAGCAGCAGTGGTTCCCAGCCCTAAACTCAGTAATATCTAGGCTAAAAGCACCTAGGGCACCAGCCAATGATCAGCACCCTACTAAGAGTCTGACAAAGAAATACCCAAGTCATATTTAATAATTCCAGTGGTTGAGACTGACGGGAATGATTTTACCTGTAAGCTGCTGAGAGTCACAGCTTTTACCATAGATACTCTAACCTACGCAACCATAGGTTAGAGTATCTATGCTTTCATCCCTTTAAAAGCACCACCTGCTGGCAACAGGTCACATAAGAGACTACTAACCACCCACTCAAGCCAACTAGACAACACACACACAAACACACACACACACACACACACATACACACACACACACACACACACACACACACACACACACACACATGCAGGCGTTCATAAAATGGATTTAATCATAGTAAATCAGAAATTACGCAATGATCTGAAAATACACAGTAGAGAATGGTCATGATCAGATGGGCAATGTACAGAGTATCTATAGTAGGAGGGAAGGAGTGACTTAATCGTCAATTCAACCCAACCACTCAACTCAATCAATTTCTGAGTGCAATGATAACCAGTGCCCTCTAAACTCCACATAATTGTATTCATAGCTCCACCTGCCCACTCACAGTTCCCCCCTTCTGTCTCCACTGTAGACAGAATTTGTGTAATGAACTGTTGGGGGTCCTCTATGTGTGTGTGCTGGGCACTGCTGACTGCAGATATCCTTATAAGGGCAACATAGCAGGGACACCCAAAGTCCCTACACAGAGTTTGTATAATGCATGTTTGCAATGCACACAAACCCACAGCTGCACCAGGTCAACATGCCTGGAGCTTCTCGAACCAGTATCACGAGGAATAGGCATTGCACGTAGGACTACAGAACAGCCTCAAAACAACAAGTTAATGTCTTGCAGGACAACGAGCCTGTGTAACTATTCCACACACAACTTCTACCAGCTTTCCGTATAGCCCATATTTGAAGCATTAGGGGATTACATCATCACAATATACAGCCATTGAGAGGTGAAAGAAAAAGTACACATGCATGCACAGGAGATGTGAGACCAAGATACTGTTCTCCAACCATGTCACATGAACAAGGTATTGGCTGGTATAGTGATTAAAAATAGGAAGACTCCACTGTATTGTGGGGTTAGGGTTAGGGTTTATATGTACAGTAAAATCTCACTAATTGGAACCTTGATTTCCCTGTATATAAGTTCTAATTATCCATAAGTTCTAATTAACCAGCCACATATGTACTCCATACATTTGGAACGGTACATTCATCAATGTTTGAATTAAGCCAGATATTCTAATTATCATGATTCTAATTATCGAGATATATTTTACTGTAGTGTGCAGTATTGCGCAATACACTTCCTGGAGTCTGCCTCTTTTTAAAGGTTAGTGTTTTGCTGATGGCAGCAGAAAGGGAGTGTGTCATGCACACCCACTGATGTATTACAGAACAAACTGTAAACAAAGCATCAATCTGGGTTACACATTGCAAGGATTGTGCCTAGTGTGACAGTTGGGAGCACTGTGCCTAGTGTGACAGTTGGGAGCATTGTGCCTAGTGTGACAGTTGGGAGCACTGTGCCTAGTGTGACAGTTGGGAGCACTGTGCCTAGTGTGACAGTTGGGAGCACTGTGCCTAGTGTGACAGTTGGGAGCACTGTGCCCAGTGTGACAGTTGGGAGTATTGTGCCTAGTGTGACAGTTGGGAGCACTGTGCCTAGTGTGACAGTTGGGAGTTCTTCCTCAACACTTGCCTGACCTGCTAGGCTGCCCCTGCCAGCACACACACAATCCCCCCAGTACACATCTAGCAGCCAAGCCGAACCACAAAACAAGATGAGAGCATGAACCACACATGGCAGAGGAGGGTATCTGTTTGGATACAAACACTCACTATTGGAAAGATATTGTTTTAGGCATCAACAGTTACAGAGCAAATGTGTGCCACAGCGAAAGCTGAGCTGCAACACAGTACAGAGCAAATGTGTGCCACAGCGAAAGTTGAGCTGCAACACAGTAAAGATCAAATGTGTGCCACAGTGAAAGCTGAGCTGCAACACAGTACAGACCAAATGTGTGCCACAGCGAAAGTTGAGCTACAACACAGTACAGAGCAAATGTGTGTCACAGCAAAAGTTGAGCTACAACACAGTACACCCACAGCAATGCCAATGTTTGTAAGCACACAAGATAGACCCTGGACAGTAGGTGGCATCGATTTACAACTCATCATGTGAAGATGGCTACTAACACATCGACAACTGTAAGAACCAGAAGTGGAAATTTGCACCTCGTTCTAAAAACCATATCCAGGAATGTACGTGCAGTGCATAGCATCCTCACTCAATGATGCGATACTGACACGGACCCATGGAGGAGGAAGGACTACCACATGTTTTACTGTTGTTTTAAGGAACCACTCTGCAATAGGCACCAGATATTGCATGCAATATAGATGTAGCCGGACACATCCTGTGTACTGAGGTATGCAATCAAACACACAAAACATAATGTAGAAGGGAGTGAGTTGGGTCTGGTGCACTACGGGGGGGGGGGGGGGGGGGGTACAGTACTTCTACTCTAGGGGGTGGGGACAGGGTTACCCCATACCTGGAGGGTGTGGGGGCAGGATGGCCCCACACTAGGGAGTAGTAGGAACACTGTAGGCCAAAATATCCCAACCTCACATACCTGAAGGCAGACAACACATGTGAGGTCACTGCAATAACTAACCCCACTGGGCTGGAGAGTTTTTAAAGGACCTTCTGTTGTTTACTGGTAAATATTTGCACAGAGATACACAGAACTCAGCAGGAGCTCCACCACAAGAATCACCAAACATCTTGAGGGAAGGAAGATAAGATGAGCAACAAACAACCTCCACTGTGACCATGAATACAATTTTGACAATTTATTCATAGATATCATTAAGATGAAGTGTACATAAGATGTTGCACTAGACAAGACCTCTCATAACCATAGACTGAAGTTCTAGACTGTAGTCCAGTCTGACACCCTCCTTCTTCCCTCTACCTGTGTGTGTGTGTGTGTGTGTGTGTGTGTGTGTGTGTGTGTGTGTGTGTGTGTGTGTGTGTGTGTGTGTGTGTGTGTGTGTGTGTGTGTCTGCTTGTACGTGTGCTGTGTGTGTGCGCGCGCATGTGTGTGCATGTGCACACATCCATGTGAGTGTTTGCTTACTTCAGTCTGTGTTCTCTCGCATGTCAATGTGTGCATGTGCGCATACATACTTGTCTGCATGCAGGCATACATAAACATGTGTATAGAGCGCATAGCTTCCCTGGATGCACAGCTTCCCTGGATGCAGAGCCTCTCAAATCAAATCAAACGAATGTGGTGTCTACATACTCCACATAGCCAGGAAGAAGAATGTACACACAGGCAGTTTTAAGGCAGTTGTTGACGTGAATGCATTGAGAGCTCATTCACTCATTAGCTATTGAAAAGAGACGCTTTCGACTCAAGGAAATCAAGGAAGTGACGTATGTGCCCTGGCTACATCATGATGCAAGCTCTGCACCGCTTCAAACCAATCATAACATGTGACATTCCAATTCACCAGCAATTCACAACACACAAGCAGGACATGGTGGTAAGTTACCACAAATAGAAACACATGAGTACATGTAATGTTCCAGGATGGTAACCAAGGAAGCTAGGTACTGCTAAAAGAAGCCTGGATGAGGATATTTGGACAACTTTGCAACAGTGAAAGTCATACTGTCAACTTCTGATCAAAGGGAATTATAACACAGCAGTCCACTACCTGGATAGGGGAATGCAGAGAAGCCTGTCCTAAACACTACCTGCATAACAGGATTACCTGTACAGAAGGACCACATGTATACCACCTGTATAGATGGACCACCTGTACAGAAGGACCACCTGTACAGAAGGACCACCTGTACAGAAGGACCACCTGTATAGAAGGACCACCTGTACAAAAGGACCACCTGTCTATAATGAACACTACAGATTGATCCATTTGTAACTCAGCAATGTGCCTCTGTAAAAAGGACCACCTGCTTACACACACATTAGATAATGCAGTCCATGAGTTTGTCAATGTAACCATGACAACGCCAATCAAACAAACAACATGGTGCACTGCAGCATGAAGTCAGAAAGAAATGGGAGACAAAACCATCAACAATTTCAGCCAAGAACATGCAGTGATGAATAAGAACAATAAAGGCTCCTACTGAAATCCCCCCTTACTCTGCCCTTTCTCCTACCATCTACCTTCAAAGTGATATTTGAATTCAGAGAACTTTGAGGAGGACACAGAGGCCATCTGGTAAGTCCCATTAATTCCATTATATATTATTAAGATATTACCACAAGGTATCCTACATCGTTAATTGTTCAATGTAAAAATGACTTTCTGACATCCTCAAAGGTCGTCGACTGTCTCTGTGTAGCACACCAGGCTAGTATACCTGGAAATCCTCAGACAATGGGCACACAAGGAGAAAAATAAGGGAATAATTATTTGAACTGGGGAGCCTTTAGCCCTAGGCTATTCCTACATGCACCCAGTAAAAGTCTACATCCAAGTCCACATTCCGTACACACATCCTGTCACCCTTAAAGGGCAGATCTATATCCTCAGACTATTCTACAACAAATGATTTGGCTCTAACAGAAGAGAAATGACTTTCAAGTACACAAACCGAATTGCAGAAATGACAAAGTTAGCTGAAATATTCTTGCGTGCCCTTAAGAGTGGCCAATTGAGCCATTCAGACAAGAGGAAGGGTCCATTCAGAAATGCTGTGAAAGGGGGAGGTAAGTGAGGCAAGGAACGCAAGGGAAGAACACAGAGAGCCCAGTTTAGAAGTTGAAGCCAGGTGCGGTGCAGCTACAGGGTGTCACATTCTTTCATTTGGTAAACAAAGGGGGTAGATTCTGGTTGAAATGCTCCTACTACCTGTGGTACACACTATAGTGTGTACACAACACTACAGGAATAATAAACAAGAGGTCAACCACAAAAGTCATGAATAGAGTTAAGAGGACCACCACATTACACCAGCTGTCACAAGTTGACTCTGCATGCGAGTCATTACATCATTACATGCCTGAGAGTTGAGAGGGGCTTCTGTGCTATGAGGTCAATCCCGACACAGGGTCACATGTAGGAGTCTGTACACAGCAACCAACACCAGGGTCACATGTAGGAGTCTGTACACAGCAGCCAACACTAGGGTCACATGTAGGAATCTGTACACAGCAACCAACACTAGGGTCACATGTAGGAATCTGTACACAGCAGCCAACACCAGGGTCACATGTAGGAGTCTGTACACAGCAACCAACACCAGGGTCACATGTAGGAATCTGTACACAGCAACCAACACCAGGGTCACATGTAGGAATCTGTACACAGCAACCAACACCAGGGTCACATGTAGGAATCTGTACACAGCAACCAACACCAGGGTCACATGTAGGAATCTGTACACAGCAACCAACACCAGGGTCACATGTAGGAATCTGTACACAGCAACCAACACTAGGGTCACATGTAGGAATCTGTACACAGCAACCAACACCAGGGTCACATGTAGGAATCTGTACACAGCAACCAACACCAGGGTCACATGTAGGAATCTGTACACAGCAACCAACACTAGGGTCACATGTAGGAATCTGTACACAGCAACCAACACTAGGGTCACATGTAGGAATCTGTACACAGCAACCAACACTAGGGTCACATGTAGGAATCTGTACACAGCAACCAACAAAAGGAAACACAAATCAGTCGAGAAAGGTTGACAAGCTTCCAAGATAAAATTCTTGCCAACAGCACTACAATGCCAGTTACCCTAACAACAGAGGATTACAACCCGAACCATAGGTGTTGGAGTATCTACATGTGCTGGAACCACCACCATTCCCAGACAAAAGCATAGAGCTTCACAGAAACTGATGTTCCCATGGAAATACTAACATTAAATTCCCTTCATTTCAACAACATGTATGCAGTGTCCACTAGCAAAAAACAAGGCGTGTACACTAGCAAAGTGAGCTGGTTGGCAAGCAAACCAGAGCAGATTCACTGGTAGAAAACATGACAATATGAATGTTCACTTATCAGTCACTTGAATTCCTTTGGGGCAAATGATCCCCAAATCCATGTACAACCACATTCACCACTTTGTGCACAAAAGTGATGGCAAAAAAGCAGCCGCAGAACGAGGACACAACAAAGCACACACACTGTGCACACTTTGCTCTCACCATTGAAGTCATACAGAACGGTTCCAACCATCTCCTCTCCATCGTCCTCTTCTTCTTCTTCGTCCTCATCATCTTCAAATTCATCTTCTGCGTGTTTGGCCGGGCTGACCTCCTTGGGTGGTGTCGGTTTGGAGGGTGTTGTCTTCACAGGAGGAGATGCCTACATGTGCAGAATACGGTATATTGTGTTAATTAAGCTGACAAACTACAATACTAGTAAGTATTACACCAAGCAATGATAGTTGTGTGTGTGTGTGTGT
>CAUJGJ010000195.1:774637-784637 GCA_963170055.1 Halisarca cf. caerulea | reverse complement strand
CAGCCGGACACAGAAGTCAAATAATTCGGTCACATTAGTAGATCAACAACAAGGCTGCAATAGACAAGTGGTTCATCATTGTATACTACACATTTCCAGCCTATTATGGACTATGTACCTCGAGGTGGCTGCAATAGACAGGTGACTGAAGTACCCACACTGATCAAATGTGCTATGTGTAGTGTTGTACATACGTATATGGTTACAGATAAAACACACAGGATCCTCTTAGGAAGACACACTTGTCAGAAATTGACTTCTGCACAGCGCCTTCCAATTCATGTATCTTCGCTTTGAGTTTTTTCTTCTGCTGTGCTGGTGGTAAGTGACTGAAGTCCTCTTTCGGTTCAGCCTTCGGTCCTTTGTTAGCAAACAAGTTAGCGTGTGTTGACTTCTTCACTGCTTGCTTACCCCACTCTTGGAACTCCAGGTCACCCGGTGGACTGAACCCAGACTTGTGTGCCTCCACCACAACCTGACAGTCCTGCAACACAACACGGGAAACACACTATGAATGAAGGCTACTACTCCGCACTGTGTGTACGATGAAACATGATGAATATATTCCACTGCGCACAAGGCATGGCATACCATACAGTACAGTATTAGCACAAAATTAAGTACACAACATAAAGTTTGACGGTGTATTATTCTTGTACTAAGTAGGCATTCAGCAAAGACAGCAGTGAACTGAAAAGACGTCTTTTGTTACTCCTTTCAGTAGCTCAGCTGTCCTACAGCTGTACTACCACTGCAATGCAGCTGTACTACAGACGTGCTACAGCTGTACTACCACTGCAATGCAGCTGTACTACAGACGTGCTACAGCTGTACTACCACTGCAATGCAGCTGTACTACAGACGTGTTACAGCTGTGCTACCACTGCAATGCAGCTGTACTACAGACGTGCTACAGCTGTGCTACAACTGTGTGTATCTTGTAGTAAGTGTGCATCACTCACAGCTCCAGTGTTTATGGCATCTGCTGCTGAGTCCATGTTGTCCAGACACTTTCCAACAATGGACATGACGCCTCGCTGGGCGTCTGCAAACACCTTCACCTTCTCTGCCAACTGCTGCATCCTTGAAATCTCCATCTCCTGAAATCTCTGAGTTGGAACAGAACAACAAAGGTAGCTCAAACTAACACATTTTTCTTTTCCAAAGGTCCAGAATCACTGACTTAGTATTAATGATCACAGATCAAGGACCATCATAAATCACAGATCAAGGATCAAAAATTACAGATCAAGGACCATCTGAGATCATCAAGGATCACTTATCACAGATTTGGGATGAAAGTGGGTGAGGATCAGAGTCAAAGATCCAGAACCAAGATCAAAAAGGTTGATGATTGACAATTAACAATCAATGCTGCAGAGATCGTAATCCACAATTAACACTAGGTCACTGTAATAATTAGCAAAACTACGTATAATATCAGGATTTTGAGCCTAACTACCCGATCATCCAAAGCAACACTTCGCACATCATTTAACATCTATTTGACTTGATCTCACTAATTTCAACACTTGATTGACTCAATTCTATCAATTGGTTCTGACAAGAATTAGTAACATAATTAAAGTTTTGGATAAAATCTTGAGAAAGATATTTGGATGTTTCAAGTTCTGTAAAGGAAGAATAGAATTCAAAAGGGTGTTGATGGCACATGGCAATTTGCTGCTTGTGTGCAGAAATATGTCATTTTTTGGTTAAAACTTTCAATAACTTACACGATAATTGATGCATGACGAACATCACAAAGAACTAGTCAACACTATTGAACAACAATTGAGGATCAACGAGTGAGGATCAACGATTGAGGATCAACGATTAAGGATCGACGATTGAGGATCAACGAGTGAGGATCAACGAGTGAGGATCAACGAGTGAGGATCAACGATTGAGGATCAACGATTAAGGATCAACGAGTGAGGATCAACGAGTGAGGATCAACGAGTGAGGATCAACGAGTGAGGATCAACGAGTGAGGAGGTGCACTTACAGTGAACACTGCAGGCATATCCGTCTCATAATGCTTTCTCTGAACACTGTTAGTAGTCTCCAGGAAGAGCCAGTAGGTGTTCTTGGCTTCCTCACATGCTGTTTCCTTTTGCCGCACAACATTATTAAACTGGAGGGAAGCACACAGACACATACGTACGTATATACATACAGTATGCATATTATACATAAACATGATAGGTACGTAGATACTTAGTATACACATACATAAACACATAATATTATGTACATACATACGTACATACAAGGGTGTACAAAACCATTTAATATGGAATAAGATGTAGGATTAACAGGACAGTGCAAAATATGGAATACACTGTACCCCATAAACACATGTATATTCTGTACAAACGTACAGAGAAACTTGCTTAGTACATACGTACCTCAATGGGGACACAAAATCAGCACTTGCTATCAGAGGTACATACTACAGACGTTTTTGGGTTTCTTGTCTGCATAACAATCGGCTATTAAAGCATACACGTGACGCTTATACAGTGCACACGTGACATTTATACGTACAAAACATCACGTGTATGCTAAAAGCTGATTGTTATTCAGACAAAAAACCCGAAAACGTCTGTAACTATCAGGGTTGGTGTATGCAGTGTTTTAGCCAAAGCATCAAAGGAGGGCGGGACCGCCCTCCTTTACAATGTATGCGCCCTCCTTTAGAAGCTGTCCGCCCTCCTATTTAAACTATGCACCCTTGTTAGAATCAGGGCTGTGAGCGTGGGCAAGGGGAAGATACAAGGTGATAAGTGACAGGAAATTTGATTGGGTGTAAATTAGTAATTGTTTACACTTGCTTAGAAGACTAGCAAGCTCAGCAAAGTAGCTACAGAGCCACACCATAGGAGCTACAATGCACATCACTATTCCACATTGATCCACTTACATGATAGACTGTAGGTCCCCCCCCCCCCCCCTATTTTTGGCTGCTGGCTAAAACACTGGTATGTACATGATGTAGACACAGGGACAGAATGGGGAGTACTTACTATCGGGGTTGGTTTAAGTACATGAGGTATACACAGGGACAGAATGAGGAGTACTTACTATCCAGGAGTATGTACTAAACCAAGTACTTACTATCAGGGTTGGTTTATGTACATGAGGTATACACAGGGACAGAATGAGGAGTACTTACTATCCAGGAGTATGTACTAAACCAAGTACGTACTTACTATCAGGGTTGGTTTATGTACATGAGGTATACACAGGGACAGAATGAGGAGTACTTACTATCCAGAAGTATGTACTAAACCAAGTACTTACTATCAGGGTTGGTTTATGTACATGAGGTATACACAGGGATAGAATGAGGAGTACTTACTATCCAGGAGTATGTACTAAACCAAGTACTTACTATCAGGGTTGGTTTATGTATATGAGGTATACACAGGGACAGAATGGAGAGTACAGTATGTACTGTCCAGGATTATGAACTAAACCAGGTACTTACGTACATACTAAGCAAGTTCCACTGTACATAAAACAGTGCCACACCATGTACATATATGGGCAGAGAATCACTGCTTGAGGTACCGAAACATCAAACCTTTTCTATTTTGGCTCTGGTCATGTTGGGGTCAGCGTCAGCTTTCTCAAACTGCTGCCTCGCCGTGTCAAGCTCCTCACAGCTCTTGTCGTACTTCTGTTTCAGCTGTGAGTGGGATGGACATAGAGGTACAGCTGTAAAGAAATATGTACAGAGTACACATGTGCTCAAGACTGAGCTCAAGGCAATCACGAAGAGAAAGTAGTCTACCAAGGAGTAATCTCAGCAGAAAATGCAGCCAACAGAAGGCACCCTAGGAATCAAAAGCTATTAACATACACTGACCGAAAAGGGGTGGGGAGTAAAACATACATAAGAAGGATGCAAGAAGATACACAAATTCGATCACAGACACCCTGTGCACAGAGTACAGCCTTCCTGTGCAAGCCAGCGTGCTCACAGCCCACATGGTCCCAGCCCATGTGCTCACAGCCCACATGGTCCCAGCCCATGTGCTCACAGCCCACATGGTCCCAGCCCATGTGCTCACAGCCCACATGGTCCCAGCCCATGTGCTCACAGCCCACATGGTCCCAGCCCATGTGCTCACAGCCCACATGGTCCCAGCCCATGTGCTCACAGCCCACATGGTCCCAGCCAGTGTGCTCACAGCCCACATGGTCCCAGCCCATGTGCTCACAGCCCATGAGTTCACATGATAGAGGTAGGAGGTCCATTGACACATAAGACTTTGTCTAGCGACAACAAGTGTGGTGAGGTGTGTAAGTGTGTGTGTGTGTGTGTGTGTGTGTGTGTGTGTGTGTGTGTGTGTGTGTGTGTGTGTGTGTGTGTGTGTGTGTGTGTGTGTGTGTGTGTGTGTGTGTGTGTGTGTGTGTGTGTGTGTGTGTGTGTGTGTGTGTGTGTGTGTGTGTGTGTGTGTGTGTGTGTGTGTGTGTGTGTGTGTGTGCACTGTGTGGTATGTGATACACACATACTGTACAATGGTGTAAACTCACCCGTTCCAATTCTAAAACCTGGTTCTTCATTTTCCTGAGTTCCTCATGCCCTTCGGTCATGATCTGAAGCAAGGAGACATCACTAGCTCACAAATCACACACAACTGCAGAGAACTGGTGATCCATCGGCCCACATGTACCCTCATTGGTTCCAAAACACATTGCATTATAGCCTTTGTGTGTACCGGTATGTGTATGCACTTGTGTGTGTGTTTGTGTTTGCATGTGTGTGTGTATGTGTGTGTGTGTGTGTGTATGTGTGTGTGCGTGCGTGCGTGCGTGCGTGTATGTGTGTGTACGTACGTATATGTGTGTGCGTGTGTGTGTGCATGCATGTGTGCCTGCACATATGAATGTTCACAAGTATGTGTGCTCATATGTAGGTGCGTGCATGTGTGCATGTACTCACCTTCTTTCTCTCTGTTGTGAGATCTTTGGCTAGCGCTTTCAGTGTGTCCATGACCTCCCCCTTGATGCGCTCAGTGATGATCTCCCTCTGACCAGCAAGGTCATTGGTCTCTGCCACTATCTTTGCAAACGCACGAACAGTCGTGTACCTAGTGAAGCAAACCAAATAACACCACATTTAACAGAGATATTGTAAGTCTCCACATAAACACACTACAGTAAGCTTAAACCCTCACACAAGAAAGAGTGGAACCCACTTAACACAAAACTCAAGGGACTGATAAAAAAACGTTAATTTTATCAGAATTTTTCAGCTATCAAAACAATTGGGACTAATAGGGTCATTGCAGGGGCTTTTGCTGCTTTCATGCCAACCAAAATTCCGTGTTAAGAGAGTTGTGTTGACAGAGTTCCACTGTAAGTCTGTACTCGGCCAGAATCCTGCACGGCTAGTGATGCAACATTAAATTGATGATCGTCCTATGAGTGCTAAACAGATGATATTACACCATATACAGTGGGACCCCTCTAATCCAGACACCTTGGGACCAGAGATGACTGTCCTGATTATTGAGGTGTCCTCATTTCAGGGGTTGAAGATGTAATATGGCAAAGTATGGAGAGTCATTTGGTTCAAGTGGTGTGTGTCCACATTAGAGGGGTTTCTGCAATTCAGGGGGCTGGATTAGAGGGGTTCCACTGTACACTGTATGTATGTATGTGTGTACTATGAATGTACACATGGTTCCCACATCAATGCTGCAGTTAGACATCTCTTTAAGGGGATTCGGGTCTTTGGGGCAAATTTAGGTATGTATGTACGTATCTGAAAACTGAAAAGAGGGAAATTATGGTAAACTAAGTGGTCAATGGGTCAAAAGGATGAGCTGGGTTGAGGGTAAATACCCCCCTCACCCCCACCCCATCCCAAAAGCAGCCCTGTACATTGCTAGACATGTACAAGGTCTCAATGTAACACGTACGTACATCCACACGTACATCAAGCTCGACGGGCAGTCTACAAGGGACACATCTGAACAGTGATGCACACAGAACTGCTAGTACAGTTCCACAAAGTAGGCCTGGTTAACGACAGATCTCATATCACACACAAAAGTGAGGTAAGCTGTGATGGGGTCATGTAGTGGTCTTGTCGTGAAGACCACATAAAGTGTCTCGATTGTGCAGCCCTTCCTACTGGTCGTAAGCTGACAAGATGACGAAATGTTAGCCTATTCATGATAACATGCTCTACAGAACACAAACCTGGAATCTGCTTCTTCTTTCTTTGTATACTTCTTCACCAGTTGCCTACAGAGTGTACATGTACATGTCAACCAGATCACCATGACAACCAGGACATTAAATCACCATGACAACCAGGGCACACATTCACATGTATACAGTGGAGCCTCCCTATTCTGGACACCTCGGAAGCAAAAATGACTGCTGCCATTACTGAGTGATATCACTTCAGGGTGTGGAGATGACAAAGCATCTATGGTTCCAGTTGCATGTGTCCAGATTAGAGGGGTGTCCGCAACTCAGGGGTCTGGATTAGAGGGGTTTCACTGTACATACATATGTATATGCATACGTATGTGATCCCACCAGAGACACAGCCATCAATGTGACAAAGTACAAGTACGGATAGTGAAGACTCAGTGAAGTGCACAAGAAAGACATCACCACCACCGTACAGGACTACACACCACCACCACCATACAGGACTATGTACCACCACCACCACCGTACAGGACTACACACCACCACCACCGTACAGGACTACACACCACCACCACCACCGTACAGAACTACACACCACAACCACCATACAGGACTACGCACCACAACCACCGTACAGAACACACCACCACCGTACAGAACACACCACCACCGTACAGAACACACCACCACTGTATAGGACTACACACCAGTGACATCTTCCTCCTCAGATATGTATGTATGTATGTGAACTCCATACATTCATTCACATACAGTAAAACTTGTATACAAGACCATTCAAGGGACCAAGTTTTTGTGGTCTCTGTAGACAGGTGGCGCTCATGTAGAGGTGCAATAGCATTGATGAAGTGGTTTACAAACCAGCTTACAGTGGTCACTACAGACAGGTGGTCCTCATATTCAGGTGGTCTTCAAGGCAGGCTTCACTGAATTCACTCATTTAATTGTCATACAGTGGAGAACCCGTCTACAGACAGCTGTTTCATACAGTAACCAATTATTACTTGGTGGTACATTGCACATACCAAAGTAATGAAACACCTCAAGTATCAATCCTCCAAACCCTCCACGGGAATATTCTAGCAGGTAAGTACATACTGTATGTATACACGCGTTCACACAACATACGTACATACGTAGCAACAATTACTTGAACAAATATCCTCCAAAATTCCCTTAAGGAACGAACATCACGGCAATACTAGCACTGGGAGCATACACAATGACTGATAAGGCAGCAGTGGGGGCATACCTCAGATCTTTGGCATAGTTCTGCTCCACATTTGCTCTGTCCTTCATGAAGTTTGACATTCTCTTCACAAACTCAATAGCATGGTCAGTGTGCGAACAGATAACATCATACTTGTCCTGCAGGTTGGGGACACAAACACATAAGCACAGCACATACAAACATAGGCAGTCATGCAGAGTTCACCATATTATACGCTTTAATCGATTTTCACGTTTTTATATTTGCGGACAGGCATGTTTTGCCATTGCACAAAAGCATAAGCTAAATTTTTGCAGGTGTAAACTTTCATGGATGGCTTCCAATCCGAGAAATCACAAATATGATATCAAATGAAAATTAAAGCACATACAGTACATACATGGAGTAGCATACTGTACATACATGTACTGTACTGTACTGTACTGTACTGTACTGTACTGTACATACTGTACATACTGTACATATATGTACTGTACTGTACATACAGTACATACGTGGAGTAGCATACTGTATGGGTGGCACAAAAACACTAGAAATTGTGCAAAATGGGAAAATTCTCCTTTTGCAAAAACTATCCATTGTGTAGTGTACGCTCTACTCCCTGCATACTTTGTATACTATAGAATACTACATACGTATGTACATAAGTATGCTACAGGAAATTGATGGTAGATATCAGAATAACTTCACTCATGCTTCCTCAGGACAAAGATCACAGCACATCAACAGAAGCTCCCTATCAATCTTCACGATGGAGGATGCATTAAGTCACATGCCAATTTTCTACACACACACACACACACACACACACACACACACACACACACACACACACACACACACACATGTAAAACTGTCCAAGCAGCCATACACCTACCGAGCAGCCTTAAATTGCACTGATTACGACAATGGAACCTGATTTATCTAACAATGTGTGTGTGTGCCTACAGAAGCATCACATACGTACATACATACGTACGTATGTACACTGTACACCCTGGGTTGGATGCAATCAGTGTACAGTTCAGTGGCAGTAAATCACAACAGAATGCTGTTAATAGCGTTGAAAATTTCTAAATGCTAGAACCATACATACGTACGTAGATGGTGTCCTATTTCTAGACTGATAACACATTTCTCAATTTGCCATCAAAAACCATCAAATTTACAACATTCCACTCTTCCACGCTTCGTCAGTTTACAGCGCAAAGCTGATATGACAAGCATTAGCAATCCAAATGAGAACATCAATGGTTCACAAATAGAGACTGCTACATGGACAAAAGGTCTAAATACGACAATGTCAGACAAACAAGGTTTTATTGTACCATATTCACAGCCGGATCCACCCATCTACCCCCGATCACACAGACACACATACACACATACATACAGACACACACACACACACACACACACACACACACACACACATACAGACACACACACAGACACACACACACACACACACACACACACACACACACTCTCTCTCTCTCTCTCTCTCTCTCTCTCTCTCTCTCTCTCTCTCTCTCTCACACACACACACACACACACACACACACACACACACACACACACACACACACACACACACTCATGCAGTGGGAACTAGCAGAAACAGTTTCTCCGGCTAGGTTTTAGAAGACTTTCCATTTTGACTAATGAACTACGTATGCACACTTCACTGTTGTACTTAAATCCATTACAAATGACTTTAAAATATTTTTTTGCAAGATTGATCAGCGTTCATGTACTGCACACCTCATCAGCTATCAGTACACAGAATAGGCAGTGTACAAAACATTCGCAAGACAAAGTAGTGTTAGGTATCAAAAATTCACTGAACATACACCCAGCACCAATGGACAATAAGCTCTCTTGAGACAGTCTTGGGTTGGGCTAAAACATTTAAAAATGTGCCATGGTTTCAAACTACAGTACGTCCTGTGGCTATACAGCTACACAAGTGGCAATACTTGAACTCTGTCATATTCACGTACAAGGCCACACAGTGGAAATTTCCAAGGTTGACAATCTATGTAAAACATTTCAGTGCACACAATCATACCAGCAAGAAAAATCAGTTGAAGATTTCACACAGGTATAATGACAAGTATCCTGTGTTTATAATCTCTCAACAAACACAACAAACATGTACACACACAAACACACACACACACACACACACACACACACACACACACACACACACACACACACACACTTGAATATCAGAATCATTTCTTTCAAGAGGCAACAAAGTGAAATTGATATCTACTCGGCATTGTAACATACCGTCTTTAGTGGTATAATAGTCTTTTATGCACACATTAGTCTCATGAAACCAGGTATGAAAACACACATTCAGATATACATGACAATAGATGCACCAATTGCACCTGAAAAGTACTGAAAACAGTGCATAATGAATGTGGAGGCAATGTAGACACATTTCACCACACACACTCTTATGACTTCATGCTATTGCACCCACATTCAGTAAAACTCAGTATACCTGACCTCCACCCTCTGACCACTAACAATATCAATCCTCTCTATTTTCAAATG